>PYDT01000175.1:45000-69161 GCA_004837865.1 Musa balbisiana
AGTATCCTTTCTTGCGTATTCTTGTGAACCATCATTTATACATCTAGTAGAGGTTTTTGTTTGGAGTAATAACACCTTTGACATCTCTTCATCTGCAAAGAATTCTTCGACGTGAAAACACAGAGACCAAAGGGGCTGATCTTTGAATAGGAAAAAGAATGATCCGCAGGTCCCAATGATGGCTTACTCGAAAAAGCCTGTTCTTGGAGATCTATCTCGTGTCTGGTACTTGCATGTTTTCACTCTGCAAGAACTCCGAATCATTCTCTTGAAGCTCATCCTCTTCATGATAAAGGTCCGCTTGCCCACGACCCGATAGAGAAAAAGTTGGCTTTCAATTACAATCATGTTTTGCACAGGCGCCATAATTCTAGCGCCCAAACTCTGTGAGTGAATAATCCTCCTTTATCTGTTGCAGGTCGACGACCTCTTCCTCTTCTTCAACTCCGATTCGTTTTTTCTATAGAAATCTCTGATCAACGATAGACCAAGATCTTTTTGCCTCATATCGTAACTGTTCGGACCGAAGAATAATGTCACTCGATTTATCAAACTGACTTGCAATCTTTTTCTGTCCGTAGGGTCCCCAGAGCGCCTTCTACGTCTAATAGGCATGAAAAAAACCTTAGATCTAATCATTCTCAACGAATCTTAAGAAGGTCCGATTTTTTTTCACCCCCATCAGGTCACGGGTGAAGACCAAAGATCTTGAGCTACCGAGCCCGGCAGAACACTCAAAAGATAAAGAAGATCGTTAATTTCTTCATGCTCGTTCCAATTTCGAAGTACCATTGTGTACAGCATAATAATCCCCTTCTATCTCTTTTTTTTTTTCTTTTTTTTTTTTCTTCTTTTTTTTTTTTTTCCTTCCTTTTTTTTCTTCTCCTTCTTCATATAGATAATAAGTATCTATGGGCAATCTTACGTAGAAGTACCTTTTGTTCACCAGCCCTTCCTATCTGATAGAAAGGATCCCTGATCCTGACCGATCTTACCTGGGATCGCAAATCCCAAGTTTGTCTAGAAGAGCTAATCTAATTGTAGTAGTTTCTATCATTGATTTCTTCTGTGTCATACTAATTGATAGGGCCTCATTGATAATGCTACAAGATCTCGTCATATGGAACCCATGTTATGGACCCCAATCCGTTAGTATGGAACAGTTTTTTTCCAAGTGAAATCCCCTAGTTATAAAGAATGAAAGTGCCTTTCGTTGTTTGCGGATAAGAAGCCTTCGTATCTTATGCATGTATTTAATTTATTTCGGAGCTATTAAGCGGGATCCACTTTGTTTGGGGAATATTAGTCCCGCATCAATAACAAATAATATTTCTAGTGGAACATCTGTCACAATCTCTGGAGAGATAGTTCTCTAATAGACCGATGATAATATTCGACCATATCATAGACAGATCATGAAGTTTGATCATATTATGCAAGGAGACATTGCTTTTGCTAATTCGATTGAAAGGTGATTATCAAATCGTCATTTTCGGCGTCATATACATAGTTAGCAGCTCCGTAGCAAGGTCTCATCAATATTCGTCACTACCTCAATATCGATATCGTCACTATCATCAATATCGATATCGTCACTATCACTATCATCAAAATCGATATCATCAATAGACATAATCTTAGGCTTGTCATCCGGGAACTTGTTCGAAATACCGTAATGAAAGAACATAGGTGTTTGTCGCTAGGTATTTGACCAAATAGGATCGTCCCAGTTTCCTATAGAACCTATCAACTAAAATACTCTGCAGGGGAAGGGGCTAATCGGAGCGAAAAGGGTTGTTTCCATGAGATGGGAAATGAAAACTATTAGCCCCACACGAGGTTTTGAATAATAATTGTCTGATAATGAGCAGGAAATCCGTCCTTTCTGCTAACATATCCATTGAACTCATAATTTTCATTATATACTTGTCAACTAAGTATCGTAAGTAAATTGATCCCGGTTGTTCAATCATTTTATACCCAGAGTCATTCTTTGATAAATGATCACTATGAGTCAGACTCATAAGAATTTGATCAATCCTTTTTTCTGTCGTTAAGGTGGAGACTGAACCAAGAATTCTCTTTCTTCATCATCAATCGAATCACTGTTCGCGACCCAGGATTCTATTTTCTCATCAAGCCAATCACCGTTCACCTTTTTTCTTTTTCTTATCAATGAATAGATCTCTTTACTTGTACGACTTAGATGTCTCGTTTTCTCGAAACAGTGATGTCGATTGAGTGGGAGTTGGTAGATCTTATGAGATTGTGGGATTTGATATGATACTTATGATATCGATGAGATTGATATCAAATATTTCCTTCCTAGACGTATTGATGACCCCACAAGCGACCAATAGCATGTTGCCACAAAGCAAAAGCCAAACCCCGATTTCTTCCAGATAATCTCCTAATTTTTCAGACAACTAGACAAGAGATTCTTTAACCAGAAAGAATTCAGTTCAGATGTTAGATACCCATCCAAAGTTTTCGCGCACTCAATCCAGGTAGATGGAATCCATCAAGATTTGATCTTTTCTAACTCTGTCTTTAACTCACTAGAGGGCTTGGGAAAACAAAGAGAAGATTTATACGAAACGAGATATCCAGCAACAAGAAGAAGGAAAAGATTGAATAGAGAACTCCAACTCCCGAGCATTTGTTGATCAGATGTGTCCAAGCAATGGAACGGGTACTCATTATTTCGATGAATCATTCTTCGACAGAAGAAGAACTGTAACACTGCCCTTGAAATCTCACTTAACCGAGTCATTGTGGAAGAATCTTCTGAGGAATTGGCCATGAATATCTGATCCCTGCATATATCATGAAAAAATGGATACAAATTGTAAAATGGATACAAATGTGTGATGCTACTTCGTAATCGACAAGGTTTCTGAAAAAGTATCTAAAAGGTGAATTTAGATATTTGCCTCTGTCCGAAGTAAGGAACCATTGGCATATATTGTTTGGGACGGATTCCATTTTGTTTGGAACAGATCCTTTTGAGAGATTTGAAAAAGCACTATCTCGTGAAAGGTTTCTATACTGCCGTTTCTCAAACGCATTTCTTTAGAGAAAGCTCCGTTTTTTTTTTTTCCTCTTTCCGGATTGTACATTTCCTCAGAACATGGAGTGTGGAATCAACCCATGTTGTGAATGAAACTGAGAACCGATGCCCGTTCTTCCCTTCTGACTCAGATAGATTCATATCGGAAATATCTGACATATTCTTCCTAAATTGACTCTTGTTTCTCTGTAGAGGTTTAGAAATGTCTGATCGATCGAGTAAATAGCTCTACGAACGAATGGCTCGGATCGAATTGGAAAAAAATTGAGATGCTCATTGGAATGAGCAATTTCACTACCATGTCGGAATCTATCATATTGATATAATCCGAGTAGCTTAATCTGTTGATACGAATTATTCCGTCAATCCCCACGATCCAGTCCGAGCTGTTTGAATTGGAATAGCCTTCGGCAGGGGATCACGAATCTTGGCGATCTTCTCTATCTAATGAATGGGAGTCCGTTTGAACGTCGCCCCGCACCCCCCCGATATATGATCCAGAGAATCACACAAGGGTAATTGATACAACCTCTGGGAAAAATACCCACCTTACCATACCCAGATAAGTACATGATACTAGTCCGTGTTTAGGATTGGGACTTACCCCGTCAGTGACTCTTTGGCACTGGACGTTCCCAAATGGATCGGTTCGTTTGATTAGATAATAACAGACGTCTGTTGTGGAGCAGACTCTGTTGGCAATTCCGGCCTTCCTGTCTCCTTTCAGGGCTATCCTAAGAGACTCCATACCCTTGGTCGTGAATATATCTGAATAGACGAACGCCTCCGTGGATTCTTTGCTTCGGAACAAAACGAGGGATAAATTAGCTCGGTCAACCGGAATGTATTATCCATATGGGGGATCTTCCAATTGGAAGATCCCTCGACCCTGAGACGAATAGAAAGGTCTATCTTTTTCTTTAGTTAGCAGTTAAAACCAATGATTCTTTATTGGAGCCAGAGAGCAACAAGCAGTTCATCGCTGCGTATTTTTTATTTGCCGATGGATTTACATAGGGTTCATTAATGGGAATTGTAACGTTGATGTAGTGAGTATATACTCTGGTTGTCGCCGTTCAAGAATCTTGTTTATGCAGTTCATATCATCCAACATAGTGTGTTGATCTAAGATTCAATTCTTCCATGTTTCAGCAGTACATTTGTTCCCTTGGCTAAGGTCCAAAATGGGAATAAAAAATGTTTCCACGACTCTCACCCCCCGCCATCCTGTTCCACCTTAATCCCTTTTTCATGGCCACATATCTTTACTGCTACGGGATGGGAACTTCTCCTGTTACATGATCAAATGTTTCATTTCATCCGAGAAAAGCCATCCCTTCTCAACATTGTCTTTGTTAGTTGATCCAAACGTTTCCGTTAGATAGGAACAGATTTGATAAATACTGAACTCTCTGATAGAGTATTAGAAGGAAAGATCCCTTAATGGCCTCTTGCTGCATCCATCGCTGGCGATGAATCAACAATTCGAAGTACCTTTCCTTGCGTATTCTTCTGAAGCCATCATTATACATGGATGTACGAAGATTTGTGGTTGGGAATAATAAGCCCCTTTGACATCTCTTCATCTTCAAAGATTCTCGACGTTAAACACAGAGACAAAGGGCTGATCTTTGATAGGAAAAGAATGGAATCCGCAGGGTCCCAAATATTGGCTTCTCGAAAAAAGCCTTGTTCTTGGAAGATCGAATCATCTCGTGTCTGGTACTCATGGTTGTCACTCTGCCGAACTCCGATCATTTCTCTTGAAGCGCATCCTCTTCTGATAAAGGTCGCTTGCCCCCGAGCCCGATAGAGAAAATTTGGGCTTTTCAATACAATCACATACGTTGGCAGCCACAGGGCGCCAGATCTAGGAGCCCAAACTATGTGATTGAATAAATCCTCCTTTTCCTGTTTTGTCAGGTCGCGACCTCGTCCTCTTCTTCAAACTCCGATTTCGTATATTTTTCTATAGAAATCTCTGATCAACGATAGAACAAGATCTTTTTGGCATCATATCTAACTGTTCGACCGAAGAAGTAATGTCATCGATTTATTATCTAACTGACTGCAATCGTTTTCTGTCCGTGGGGTCCCCCAGAGCGCCGTCTACTTCAATAGGCCATGAACTAGATCAAATCATTCTCACGAATCTATAAGCAGTGATCCGTTTTTTTCATCGGTTGTCCGGGTGAGCCCAAGATCTTGAGCGAACCGATCCGCAGAACAAATCCAAGATAAAGAAGTCTCGTTAATTTCTTCAATGCTCGTTCCAAGTTCGAAGTACCATTTGTACAAATATAATCCCCGCTGACTCTTCTTCATATAGATAGATTTAAATCTATGTGCACTTCCTTAGAAGTACATTTTGTGCACCAGCCCTTCCTGATCTGATAGAAAAGGATCCCATGATCCTAACCGATCTTACCTGGGATCGAAATCAAAGTTTGTCTATGAAGGCTGATCTAATTGTATAGTTTCTATAATTGATTTCTTCTGTGTAAGACTAATTGATATGGCTCATGATAGTGCCTACAGAATCTCGTACTTGGAACCCATGGTTATGGACCAATCCGGTAGTATGGACATTTTCTTTTCCAAGGGAAATCCCCTAGTTATGAAAGAATGAAAAGTGCTTCGTGTTGCGAAGAAAAGAGCCGTCGTATCTTTAATGCTGTTTTAATTGCTTTGCGGAGCTATTAGGCGGGATCCACTTTTTGGGAAGAGATCGAAGCACTAACAAGAATCGTTCTAGTGGAACTCTTTCACAATCTCTGGAGAGATAAGTTCTCTAAATAGACCGGGAGAAGTAAGCGACGCATTCATATACAGATCATGATGTTTGGAATCCATATTATGCAAGGAACAGTGCTTTTGCTAATTCTAATTGAAAGTGATCAAAATCGGGCCTATGATTCGGCGTCATATGACATAGTAGCAGCTCCGTATCCAGTCTCATAAATATCGTCCCGATCACTCATAGCGAATATCGGCACTATCATCATATCGATATCGGCACTATCACTATCATCAAATCGAATAATCCTCAATAAAATATCCTTAGGCTTGTCATCCCCGGGAACTTTGTGGTCGGCAATACCCGTAATGAAGGAACAAGGGTTTTGTCGCTAGGTTTGACCAATAGGATCGTCCAGTTCAGCAACCTAGCACTAAAAGACTCCTAGAAGGGATAGGGCTAAGCAGCCGAAAAGGGGTTGCCATGAGATGGAAAGGAAAATATTAGCCCCACACGAGGTGGTGAATAGTAATTGTCCTGATGAGCAAGAATATCCGTCGTTCTGTTGAAAAAAGTCTAACATGATCCATTGAACTCATATTCTTATATACTTTTCACTAAGTAATCGTAAGTAAATTGCTCCCGGTTGTTCAATCATTTGATAACCGAGTCAGATCGTTTGATAATGATCCTATGCGAGACTCAATAGAATTTGATCAATCCTTTTTTTCTGTCGTTAGTGGAGAACTGAACCGATCTGTGTTCTTCTTCATCATCAATCGAAATCACTGTTTCCGAACCCAGATTCATTTTCTCACAATCCCATTCATCACCGTTCACTCTTTTTTTCTTTTTCTTAGCAAGGAAGAGATCCGGTTACTTGTACTACTTAGATGGTCTCGTATTTCCTCGAAAAGTGGATTCGATTGCGGGATTTGTATGATACTTATGAATGGATGGGATTTGATATGATCTATGAGATCGATGAGATGTATTCAATAGCTTCTCCTAGAAACGTATTGATTTGCCCCACAACACGCGAACCAATAAGCAATGTTTGCCACCAAACAAAAAGCAACCCCCGTATTTCGTCCAAGAGAATCTCCTAATGTTTTCAGAACACTAGAAAGAGATTCTTTAAAACCAAAAGATTCAGTCAAGTAGGATAGCCCCTCCAAAAGTTTCGCAACTCAATCATTTAGAGGGAATCAATCAAGAATTTGACTTTCTACTCTGTCTGAAAGCCCTAGAGGCTTGGGAAACAAAGAGAAGAGTATCGAACAGATATCCAGCAACAAGAAGAAGGAAAACGAATTGAATAGAGAACTCCAACGCCCGACATTGTTGATTCTCAATGTGTCCATTCATGAACGGGGTGACTCATTATTCCGATGAATCATTTTCTTCGGACAGAAGAAGATTCTGTAACACTCCCTCGAGCTCACTTACAGAGCCAGTGTGGAAGAACTTCTGGAGGGATTGGCCATATATATCTGATCCACCTAATATCTGAAAGGATACAAATTTAAACATGATACCAATTGTTCTGCTACTTAGTATCGCCCTGGTCCTGAAAAAGTATCTAAAGGGTGAAATTTGGTAGATATTTGCACTCTGTCGAAGTCAGGAACCATGGCATCTAGGTTTGAACGGATACCATTTGTTTGGAACAGATTCCATTTTGAGAGTGAAAAAGCACTTCTCGTTGAAAGTTCTATACATCTGCCGTTTCTCAACGCATTTCTTAAGAAAGACTCCGTTTGTTTTTTTCCTCTTTCCGATGTAAATATTTCTCAGAACATGGATGGTGAATCAAACCCATGTGTTGAATTGAAAACTGAGATACCGATGCACTTTCTTCCCTTCTGATCGATGATTCATATCTGAAAGAGGCTGACATCAGTTCTGTCAAAATTGACTCTTTGTTTCTTCTGTTAGAGGTTGCAGGAAATGTCGGCGATCGAGTAAAGGCTCTACGGAACGAATGGCTCGGACGATGGGGGAACGGAAAGATTTGTACAATTATACGTTTTAGCACCCCTTTGTGGAAATCTTAGGTATTAAGATGTTAGCTACCTGTTCTCGATTGTGAACTAGTCTCTCTCTCCAAAAAAAATTGTTTTTTTTTAACCGGAAACGCAAAAAAAAAAAACAAACAGAAAAAAAAAAAAAAAAAGAAAAATACTTTGTTGCGAATGGAACCCGGTATTGAGGAATTGTCCATATGTAAGATCATAATATATTGATACGGTCTTTTCCCATAAAAAGGGAACTTTTGTACAATCAAACCAGAGTGATTTGATCATGCAGAATCTTAATCGATGCTTTATAAAAAGAAGGATATCAATGAACTTCTATGAAATGGTTTCACGGGATTCAGCCATTGTCTCGATCATGGAATCTCAATTTACAATAGTAATCCGTGTTTCAAAGTAGTTCCGCCGATTATTTCTAGTATCAAGAGTCAATCACCACTCGGTATCTTTTGAAACAAAAATGGTACTTTTGTTCCTCCATGATACAGGATTCCGGTCGTTGAAGTATCATGATCATCCAATCCGACGAATGGTTATCACATTTCTTTCAAATGAACGTTGAACACCTATTTATTCGAACAACTGATTGCGGCAGTTGAACATCGGACCTTTCACTTCACGGAGGTGAGCTCGACCTCAATTGGGATATTCACCCGATACCCCAAGAAAATCGGAAGTGACTTGGACCAAAAAGTGAAGTTACTTGGACCAAAAGGGAAGTGACTTGGACAAAAAGAACGAAGTGACTTGACAAAAAGAAACGAGTGACCTAGAACAATTTGGTTGTGTCGATAGCCTAGGACCAACACTCGAAATTGATTAACGTAACCGATCGAACCTACTTGAAAACGGTTCTTCTTGTCAGAAACGAAATGTTCCAAATTTCCTGGAATTCGCTCTCATTGGACCTTTGTACTATATACATCAGGTCCGAGTCATGGATCTTCGGTTTCGAGAAAAGATGATCACACCATTTTCCTTCTGACGCGTCTTTTTCAAATTCGATAAATGTGGTTTGATCGTATATTCATGTATGTTAATGATTCAGAGTTCATTTCCTATTATCCCTTGAATCCATATTCGAAGTGCGACGGATCGATTTTCATTAAAAAGAATCGATTAGAATACATTTCTTATTACCCCATAGGGCTATATTGGGATTTGAATCAGATTTCCGGATCAATCTATATGATGGACTGCCTCCATTAGGTGTTGCTAGCAAATACCGGCTGTTTTTAGTTTTGGATCTTCCGCTCATTCCCGCAGTAGATCCCGGACCTTTTTCTATTCCTTCGATAAAAAGATTCATTCTCCTTCATAAAAAGAGAGTAGAACCAATAAGATTTTTTTTTTTCGATTCATCTCTTGAGTTGAATACCTCATTCAAGAATTTTTTTGGATCCAACCCCCGATATGAATCAATAGCAAAGGCAAATCCTGATACAACCAGAGCCGCTCGGTTATTGATAGAGTGAATCGATCTGCCATTTATTGAAATCTCTCTTCTTTTCAAAATCGGGGTGTAACGGGTATCCCCTTTTGTTTCCGGTCAGAATAGATGAAATAGCAAAAAATGATTTTTTCAGAATAAAATCTTATGGAACTGTCCATATCCGTTCATCCTCGGAACCATATCACAATCCCGGTCTGATGAAATAGGATAATGAGACGTATTTTGTAAATACATAATAACTTGAATATACAACCATTTCGTTATTTTCCAATCGCCTGAGGACCCAGAAACATCTTGTTTTTTTCTTCAAAGCGTTCCTGATCTCTAGTGACCTCCGCCTCAATAGATTCGAACCCAGAGAATCTGAGCATCTGTCAGAGAAAAAGAACTAATTGCTCTTGTAGATTCCCAAGAATTCTTCGATTTCTTCCGGAAGCAGATGATATCATCGCTTCTCACTTTTCCGTGAAATACCGGGACATTGAGGAAGAGCCAAAAGGCATTTCGGGAATGATCTGATTCTATCTCGTTCGTAATTCCGTTGAAGAAAGAAGGTCCAAAGAATCGATTTTCTTTAGTTGCTGAATGCTGTTTGATCGATCAATGTGGATATTCTGATCCTCATTTCTAATGAATCGAAATGATCTATGGATTAGATCAGAAGATCCGTTCAATGTGCTAGAATCCCTTACTTGAAACGAAAATAGATCTTGTGGAATCATATGGAATCTTTGAACATACAGCCGTACCTTGCTACAAAAACCGATCCTTGTTACCACCCCACTTGTCTAACCAAATCAATTCTCATCTCGTACTTCCCTCAAAAATCCGATTCATGCTGATTCTTCCCCCAACTAACAAGGATTTGGCGGAATGGCCACATATGAAGATTGAACGCAGTTTGCAAAGAAATCCCCCTTGTTTTCTGTTCTCGAGTAAGAGATGGGAACAGCTCAATATCATTGATTGAAGTAGTGTGCCTTCAGCTCCTTGTTGTTTGAAGAAACCCTCCCCTTCAATGGTCTTTTCACGAAAAGCAACATAGATCACAAATCAGTCTTTGGCCCTAAGATTTCGAATAGCTGTCCAAATTCAATTAGTCAGTTCGCTTTCTCCTCGGAGAAGACGTCAAACAATTCCCACTCATGGGCCATTGCGGATCGGATCATCCGTATGGATAAAAAGAAACGTCGCAGATATTCGCTATCTTTTCTCTTTTGAATGAGATCTAATTCCGCTACGGGTTTCATTCGATATCTTCAAATATCTCCCTCTTTTTTCCTATCCGTTCCTCCACCACCGCGAATCCGGTTAGATTCAGGCATGATACACGTTATTTATTGAGAACCCAGTACTCTCTGTTTGCGGATCCATGAAACAACTCTCAGAAAGCGTTGTCCCGTTTGGAAGATACAGGACCGACAACAATCAACCTATTGATATTGAAGACCGCAAAGATTCTTCCAATGTCTCATCTTCTGGGTCAATGGCATCATAGTATAGAGAACGCCATCAAATAGAGATGTTTCTTTCCCCATCTGCGATTGTTAATACAGATATAAGGACCGCTACTACAACATACACACCTTGAGAACAGCCGTTTGATCAGAAATAATCGATTGCTTGTTGACGGCCGCTTGCGAATCACGTGAAAGTAGGTACTTCCCCATCGGGTCAAAAGTTTTCATAAAGCTTCTTGATGTAAAAAATGTATTGCTCCACGCAATCTAAGAAATAGTGGAGAAGTCTTGATCTCTCTCATATCTCTCTCATGCGACGATCCAGAATTGAAATTGCTGTCGTCCCAGAAATCCCTCCTAAAGATTTTAATTTCAACTAAGAGGTTATTTCAATTGGAATTTGGTTTTTCATTTACGCATATAACTTATTTCTACGATATCTGTTACGATATACTTATTGTATAACGATATACTTATTTATCATTCCATATACTTTTTATACGATATACTTAGTTATACGAGAATTACTTTATTTCGATCGACTTCTTTATAAACTATTCCTTATTTACATATACTTTTTACGATATACTATTAGCCCTTACGATATACTTATTAGACGATTAGACTTATTTATAACGCTATACTTTTTACGATATATTATTTATACGATATACTTATTTACGATTCCTTATTACGATATCGTATTTACGATACTTATTTATACGAGTACTTATTTTAGATATTATTTACATATACGATGACCTGTTAAGCATCCATGCTGGAATGTTTAAAGCGCCCAACTCATATTGGCAAATCCTGTAGTTTCATTCCTGCGGCTGCACCCAATTGAACGGTTCATAAGTTCTTTGGATTGGCTCTGTATCATGGAATCTCATCTCATACATAACGAATGGTATGTTATATTCATACCATAACCTACTGACCAGAAGCACTAGAATTCTATCGATACTGGAACTCATAGGGAAGAAATGGATTTTATATGAATCAATATGCAGTATTTCCAGAAAAGGATTCGGTTTTATTGGGGAACCAATCCATAGACTTTCTAATGCGATCAGATCAACCTAGGACATAATAAAGCATTGGGTCGAACTCTTTTTGGTGTCAATGAAATAGCTTGGAATAGTCCTCGACTCCCGGGAAAGGGTAGGATGTGAACCTATTATGTGGGACATACAATGGCTTACAGACGTATGATCGTTACGCTTCAACCGGGGTTATTCTATGCCCCTCTATAAGAGAAAAAGAACATGACAAAGCAAATACTTAATTAACCGCGATACAATTTAACAACTTCGTACCCCGAGCCCACGCATGGGATCCTAAACATTCCAAGTGAAATCCAATCCACGAAAAATTGTTGATCTATGGACACAGCGTGTATTAAAATTCTAAGCCCAGAGGAATCATACCGCACGCATAGAGGTGGATGTCCATACAGCTCCATACCGTAAATCGATTTCGACTGAAGGAAAAGACAATCTGGTAAATCGTAACCAAGAATACTACCCTAATCGAAATGCATACATTGTCCTCAGACCTAGGGATGGTAAAAGATTATTTACATCCGGAGGGGCTAATTGAGATACCATTGTTTCTGGTAGCAGAATGTCCTATCCTCCAGGAAATTCCCTAACGTTGAGTGCGGTTGAACTATTGATTTACGTATGAAGTACCGAGTAGGTTTACGACCGAAACCTAGAATCGATCACTGGATCCAAGTTGATACCTCTACGGGATAGACCCAACAAAAACGTTGAGTAACGCCAGCAAGTGATTTGAGTTCAGTATTCCCCTCATAGACAATTAGTGACTCTAAGAATGTAATATGGAAGAAGACAAATTTTTGTGAGCCCGCACAGACCGGAAGCGCCCACGTGTTTCAAAGAGGAGGAGGACGGTTATTCACATTTAATTTGATGGTCAGAGCGATTGACAGCTAAGCCGTGGTAATTACGATCCGCCCCGGGGAAAAAGGAGATGTTCCTACGTTTACCCGTCATAGTGGAATATCGACGTATTTCATAGAGGTCATTCGGTCTGATGCACTGAGAACATATGTCCATATGACGGAACGGGATACTAGGATGTAGAAGATCAGAACATGATGTTCACAGATTTGGATTCCTATATACCACTCATGTGGTACTCATCATACGATTTACTATATACCATCTGCTAATAGCATCATATAACTCAAAAGCCGTACTTTGAAGAAGCTGGTACGTTTTGGGGAAGGGTTTTGTAATTGATTAAAAAGAAGATCTACTTCAACCGATATGCCCTTAGGCACGTGCCATACATAACAAGAAATCCCACTTGGAAAGGGGGGACAATAGCTAGAAGCAGCGGTGCATTAGCGAAACTGATGTGCAAAAGAGGGTAAATCGGCCCCATTACGATTACATCTTGGGCGGTCCGTTTGATATCCAAAAACTGCTTCGCAACATCCGGACAGTGGGTAAGGGGGGGTGAACCAAAAAAGTTTGGGTAGAGCCGAATCTCATGTTGCTAGGAAGCGCCCTGTGTAGAGAGTATTATGCACACCCTGTAACCATCCCCATGGGGGCGGTGGTGATAGCCCCATCGGTAGAAAAACCCCACCCCTTGGGTATCCTGCGCTTGGAAAGAAGTAGAAAAGGAAAAAATATAGTGAGAGGTTTATGCTTCGCGCCGTAATAGGAATATTGAAAAGAAATTTTTGATTTGAAAAAAGGTGATGGGGGCATACGACGGGAATGGAACCCGCGCATGGTGGATTCACAATCACTCCTTGATCCCTTGGCTACATCCCCCCCTTTTCTCTCTAAGGATTTGAGCGTGTTCCATCATCATTATGTATTTATCTTACCTCCATACTTCACTTGATCGAGTGTGGACCTAGAACGGCCAATCTTTAAATGTAAAAAAATGTCAAAAAAAAGAGTAATACAACTGTGACATGACACTTCGCTAACAAAAAACCCTTTTTCCGACCATTTATCGTGAAAAAATGGAAAAACCAACATGAGGAGGAGAAAAGAAATAATAGTAACTTGGTCTCGGGCTCTACCTTATACCCACATGATTGGCCATACCTCGCTATTCATAAGGAAAGACATTACCTATTTATATAACATATCGTATGGTAGGTCACAAATTGGGAGAATTCGGCCACCTTTACTTTTCGAGACATGGCAAAAACGCATAATGAATCTCCGTCGTTAAGTTAATTTAAGTCAATTTTAATATTACATACACTTTTAATAGTAAATAAATAAACAAATAAATAAACATTTTAATAATACAATATAAAAAATATAAAATATAAATTCAAAACTAAAAAAAATTGAAATTGCAAATAATGTTTTTTGTGAAAAAAAAATCAAGTATCAACAAGTAGCACTACCCCATGTCTTGCTAAGCAAGCATGGGGTATGGCTACTTTGTTTTCACGATTCGATACACTAAGACAAAAACTTTATCCATTGTAGATGAACTTCGCCAGCAGCTAGGTCTAAGGGAGTTGTGAGCCTGTACGTTCATGCATTACTTCCCTACCAAGGTTAGCACGGTTGAGAATAGCCCAAGTTTAATGACCCGCACCCTGACCTCAACTACGGATTGGTTGAAATTGAAACCATTTACTTGAAAGCCATGGTGCTAAGCCCAAACATTGAACCAGATACCATTACGGCCAGCCCCAAAAAAATGTAAAGCCGAAGTTGTTTGAACATAGCATATGACGATCAATCGGCCAAACTAACCATGAGCTCTACGCGATTCTAAGTTCTCCGTCCTCTTGACCGAATCTGTAACCTCGGTTAGCAGATCGGTTTCAGTGGTTTTTCCCTACAAACTAAGGTTACCAAGACCATGCATAGCACTGAATAGGTAGCCGCCGAATACACACTTACACTACCATTGACATGGATGCATACGTTGTTGGTTCTGCCTGGATACAATCATGAAGTTGAAAGTACCAGAATTCCTCAAGGCATACATCAGAGAAACTTCCTTGACCAATAGGGGTAATCAATACAACCACAGTAGCAGCTGCACAAGCCTGATAGCAACAGCAATCCATAGCATACCCAGACCGGAACTAAGTTCCCCACTCACGACCCCGTGAACAACTACACACTAAGGAGTGAAAAAAAAAAAAAAAAAAAAAAAAATAGACATTAGCTCCTACGGACCACCAGTGTCTAAACACTCATCACAGATCTGGCTTCCCACATTGGTACGCAATGTAAACCTAAGCCTGCCGAGTAGGAAATAGCACCATGAGATACTATTAGTTCCATAAAGTAGAGAACCAAACGTTCACTATACCGCAATATCTACTGGAGGAGGCAGCAATGAAGGCGATACGACTACAGAAGTTGCGGCACTAGTAGGATCATCAAAACAACACCACCACCCAATGTAAATACGGTTTTCAGTGCCTGTTATCCCGTTGCAGAAACGACCCCATAGGCTTGTACTTTTTCGCGTCTCTCTACATGTCAGCCATGTAAGATTTTGTTTATTTCAATTTTTAAGGACTCCCAACACACCGTAGTTAACTATAACTAGAAATGAATAATATAGAAGACTTGTTATTAACAGTATGCATGACTGATATGTCAATTCAACCATCTCAGCAGAACAGACAGATATCTATCTTATCTATCTCCGGCAAATACACCAAATTCACGACTAATACATAAAAATTTGTAATGAAATGATTAATTTGTAAATAAGTGAATTAAATAGAAAAGAAAGATTTATTTTTCTATTTCCGGATGGGTTGCCCGGACGCGAACCCGGAACTAGTCGGATGTGAGTAGATAATTTTTCCTTGTTACAATAGAGGAAAAAATCCCTCCCCAACCGGCTTGCTTTTTCATTGCCACGACTTTCCCTATGTATACATATAAAAAACACCCGAGAAAAAAGAAGAAAGTATAAAAATTTTGACTACTCATTGAGTCAACCACACACACTCACACATGAGCCTTCAATGAGAATTCGGAATACTTTTTTTCTCTGATCCTTAGACTGTGATCATTTCCTATTATATCGTCTATTTCTATTGTGGTTTTATCCAATTTATATAATTTATTTACCAGCAAGTGATACGGATAATACCATCCAAATACGTTTCTCTATATGATCCATGTAAATAAAAGAAGTTATTTGTGGGGGAAAGCAAAAGAAATAACTTGTTCTTCTTCCGTAAGAAGCTTCAATAAGCCCGCCTTAAATCTTTGCAAAAAAACTGCGTACTGTAACTGTATTTTACGGGGCCAAAGTTCTAGCCACGCAGTCCGAGTATATACTACTTCATTCGATACAAACCTGTTTTTTGAGATCCACTATGATGTTTAGAAAGATTTCTCATATCCGTCCAAATCGATTAATAATATCACATCGGATAATCGTCCAAATCGGCTTACTAGTTAGATGCCCGGTACGGGTCCAACATTAGCTTTCGACCATGATCGAACAAGCGGAATATTGGACTATGGTATCAAATGTCTTAGTAAGGTGAATATCCATTAGAACTGAATTCTCTAGCATTTGATTCCGTCCGCCGAAGATTAGTAGTACACTGAAAGCTTAACCCAGAAAATAGAAGAATCGTTTGATAGGTTTATAGGGATCCTGTACGGTTGAGACCAAAATTAAAATATCTTGCCAGAAATTACAAAGTGGCATTTCATTTCTTCACAAAAATGAGTTCCCCCCTTGACCAGAGCGCTTTCCTGATATCGAACAATAGTGCAGGAAGGATCCTTGAGACCCGGAAAGTCTTCTGAAAAAATTTGGCACACTACAAGATGTTCATTTTCCATAAAAATGTTTCGTTCAAGCAGGCTCCAAAAGAGTTAATCGTAAATACAGATGTTTTTTACGAAGAAAACTAATAAAAATTCACATTCAGATGCATACAATTATATACGACCAAAATAGTCTTTTTTTCTTTTGAAACAAAACATAATAATTTTCTTCGGAGTATGAGACTAGGCCAATTAATAATATTCTGGTAGGAAGAACCGCAGAACTGCAAAGAGGGAACATCCTGGATCCAGAGTTGAATGTTTGACCGGATTTCCGATGGATGGGTGAGTTATTAGTATAGCTGACAGATATTTAAATCGGTAATTTATATCCTCTAAAAAGGAAAATATTGAATGATGATTGTATTATGAGATTTGGTTTTTTTTTTTTCAAAGGGAGATACTATTGCAACGATAATGGAATTTCCACAAGAAGGCAAAACCTTCTGATACTCATCGAGAAAAAAAATGGAATAAATATTGTGGTGCCCAACGAATCGATTTGTCAGAATCCTTAACCGAATAAATCAAATATTTTGTTATACATTCGAATAATTAAGCGTTCACCAAGTAACTAAACTAAATTTCATGCCAAACGCCCCAAATTAACGGGTTTCATAAAAAAGTGAACTATTTAAACCCTGATCATAAAGCAAATACGTAAATATACTCCTGAAAAGAATGGATATAGAAAGTATTGTTGCCGAATCTACTTTTTCTAAATATCCTTGTAATCTTCCATTTACATTTCCACTTGAAGCAGGGTAGGAGGCTTTATTGGGTTATCAAATGAACCTATTGCACTATGTTCAAACCGGGATTTTGGTATTCTATTCTGTATATAAATACATATAATAAAAATAGATACCCCGAAAAGAAACACGGAGTCCAAATCAAGAGATCGTTTGATTCTCTTTTTCTTATCGAATTGGTTATCTCGTGTTTATCTTCGTTATAATTACAAGAGAATAACACCCCCTTATTTTTGCAACCCGATCGCTCTTGACTTGGAATTTATGCTCTTATCCGATACTGTTTCTTCACACATCCTTTCTAATCATAATAAAAGAATAGTTAGGAGTCTTAAAAAAAAAAAAAGGAAAAGAATCATGGTCCCCCCCCAGGGGGAAACTCACACCGTTCCCGTCTCAGGCACTAATCTATTTTTAACGTCCTAATTATATCGGGTAATCGTTCATTCAAATTAAACAAACTCGTTCTTTTTGTTTTAACCATAATGGAACCATGCTCTATCCTTTATTCACTAGACCCAACTTAACTGTGAATTTGTTTTGGTCCCTTCCTTCCAAAAATTTTTTATTTTTAGCGACCAGTACGGATCAACGAAATAACAGTTTCCCTTTCCTTTTAATTTGTAATTTGTTTAATAAATAAAATTTAATTTTATTTTTATTACGACAATGCTACTTTTCCTTCATTACCTTGAGGATCAGTCGTGGTCTTATGACGCTCCCCATATCCGGGACGAAATTTGTGCTTCATCCAAGTGTAAAAGATCATAGTCAGCACTTAAAGCAGTACGCTACCGTTGAGTTAGCAACCCTAATAAAATAAAATAATAGGCTATGTAGATCGATCAAAATGAAATAATTAAATTGCACTGCACGACCCCATCAAACATTGAACTAATAATAAATAAAAAAATATTTCTGTCAATTATACAAAATAATAAAAAATGTAAAAATAAATAAAAATGTAGATCATATTTAAAAACACCAGATTCCTAAAAGAGATGCTCAATTGTGACAGACCCCCCCATTTTTTATCAATTTTTATATTTTTGTTAAGTGTAAATTCCAAATCCTTCTTATAGACATTAACCAACAGCCAACCATTATTTGAGTAAAGTGAAGTGAAACCCAATATGGGGTCTGGATAGAGTTTAGTATCTATAAAATCAAGTATTTTGTTCGATACACCCTGTCCATATGAAAATGCAATGTTGAGAAACAAATAACAAATAAGTAAAATAAACTAGGATTTTGTATTGGGGTGGCACAACATAAAATAAGAAATGTGATGGAAAAATAGAAACGATCAACAAAATCTCGGTTTATTCAATCACTAGAGGTACAATAACAATATTATCCCTTGTGTTGTTGGTGGATTCCTAGAACAAGAAAAAAGTAAATTAATATATAGAGCAAGAAAAGGGAACTGTTAGGGTAAAAAATTGTAGTAAAAATATACACAGATAATTTATATTAATCATCTCCCCCTTTGTATTAAAGTTTGTTGTTTTGTCTTTTAATAACTCCGAAGTTTGTTCTTAAAAAATCTGCCTTACTTAAAATATCATAACAGTTCCTGTAGGTTGAGCGCCTTTCAAGAAATATATAATACGGGACGTTTTAAATAAGTTTGATTCTTATCGGATCATAAAACCCACTTTTCGAAAATCTCTTCGTCTCTGGGATCGAACATCAATTGCAACGATTCGATAGATGGTCATTGGGATAGATGTAATACACAACCCCCCCCCAAAACGTATAGGAGGTTTTCTCCTCATACGGCTCGAGCGCGAGAAAAATTATTTTACTTTCGGTATATCTTTCTGTAATACTATCAAATCGTACACAAAATAATGAATCAAATCATAGTCTAATTCATTATTATATTTTGTCTTCCTAAAAAAAAAAAAACAAGAATGTCATACGTATCATAACGTCAAGTTGGGTAATTCGCCAGAATCGAAGGGAAATTCCTTAGCCATTTCTTGACCCGTCTCTAACCTCTTTTGGTGTCTCATCCTCGAAGCTATTTTTATTCCTGATTCTGATCCAATTTTGGAGACAATGAAAATAGTGTTTTCCTTGTTCGGATCCTTTATCTTTGCTTTGTAAATCATTGGGTGTAGACAGACTTCGTGATCTTTACTCCTTCAAAGGCAGCAACATACCTTTGTTTTTTTTTATTTCTTCTATAGAGAAAATACCTAGAGCAGAGAATACGAAGAATTGATTCCCTGTATACACTTTTTTTTTGATCGAAATAGTTTTAAATTCAATGCCGATTATTTTATATTTTAGGAATACTTAACAGTTGGTCTAACTTATTGAGTGATTGCACTACCCATATTCGTCCCCTTGATACATGAATTCAATCCTTTCCGCGCGAGCTCCCATCATGTACTATCACCTACGAAAAATTAGAGTCCTAATGGAACAGAACAAACTAGTCGACCAAGAGCATCTTCATTTCTATAGAAAATGGTGGCTTGTAAAAATCCACAGTGGATCCATTCCTTCAAGCGCACGTTGCTTTCTACACATCGTTTCAAACGAAGTGTTTTACCGAACATTCCCTAATTTTAGAATTCATTTAATTTCAAACCGCAATGGAATTGATTTATATGTAATCCTTAATAGTCATTGGCCGATGGTAAACAACCCAGGGAAAGAAGAAAAGAAAACCAAAAAAAACCACCGAGGGAACTATATAATATCTAACTTATACCTATGGATAGATAATATGTCTTATCCGAGAAGCTCAGCAGGATCCAATTTCTTAACTCGATATTCTATCATATTATAAACGTAAGTTCTAAAAGATGCTCTTAAGACTTATTTACTTTACTCTCCAACAGTGTTCTGGACATCAATCATGAAATGCGACTCTATTGTTTCTAAGAACACAAAAACTAAAACCTCAAATCCTTTAATTATATATTTTCCCCAATCCGGAAAAAAATCAATTATTATCAATAACTTTTTCCAATGACCAAAACACAAAAGGTCGTAAGTTCTAGATACTTTGAGTTTTTTGTTTTTTTTTCATATTTATCGCGCCACAGAGTTCATAAAAATGTTTTTAAAAATCCCGGACGTCAGCATCATGACTGAACTATGTTTCTAGTCAGACTAAACTGATCTCTAATTCATCCCAGGCGACGCAATCACAATGATAGCTAAAATTTTAGCAAGATATTTTCATTCCCTACGGAGAACGAAATTTTAACCATGTTTCAATTGACTATCAATTGGTTTCTTTAACAAAGAATAATGATTCTAAGATCCCTTCTAAGAATCATTCTACGAATTCAGAACAAGAAAAGTTGTTCTCTTTAAGATTTTCCTTTATGTGGGATCCAATGGTTCTACCATCTTTTGTTTCTGATGGAACCGATCTGGGACGGAAGGATTCTGACCTCCGAATAACGGGAACCAAAACCGCTCCTTACGCCGCTGGCCCACGCCCCCTTGTCCTGTTTGGCACTAGTCAAGACTTATTCGTATTAGTTTATTCGTCAATCCCCAACCCCCCCCCCCACCCAAACAAAAATACTAATACATAATAAAAACATATGGATATTTGGTTTGTGCTAGATTCAACACAGGTATTTAGATATAATCCAAAAATTAATTGATCATTACATAGACTTCACTTAAATAATGATAAAGTAGATTCTTTTATTTCTCATTTTGAGAAGGCAGGAAGATTTTTGATTTGGGATCAGTTCAAAAAAAGAAGGATGTGTTGGACGTGCCTTTTCATTTCCCTTATAAAAATAACTCAATCCAAATACAATTATCTAATCTACAAGAACGAGAAATGTTTGTTTATGTTTACATATCTTTACTTAATCTGTATCTGTTCTTAATCTGCCTTTACGTCGAATAGTTTTTCTTTTCCAAATGCCTGAAGCTTATTCCGTTTTCAATCCAATCGAAATGTTATCCTGTCTACCTGTCCTCTTTTTTTTCTCTTAGTAGCCGTTGTTTTGGCAAGCTGCGTAAGTTTTTCGATAAAATCCTAAATACTTTGCCAAATCCCTATTCATTATTTTATTCGACAAAAAAATTATAAAAATGGATAAGATCGGCTAAGTCTTACATTTAATAATTTAAAACCTCGTCAAAAATGAAATTTTGTATATGGAGTAACCGCGACTGAATTTTGATCAGTTTATTTACTCGTTCTGACCTTTCTCGAGGGATAAGGAGTTTATTATTTTCTAGGTCCCTACCATACAATGTCGATATGACAAGAAACTTTTCGTGAGGAAGGACTAAATCTTATTACAAAAATTCGTAAAAGTGCTTTCTTTCTTTCAAATCACAACCGTAATTTTGGGGGGGTAATGGATTCAAATCAACAAAAAGTAGATGGTATAAAAAGAAAAATAGGTAATCTATTCCCTTTTTTCTAAAATGAGCTTATCTTGGATTGTGTATGCTTACTCTCAACTCTTTGTTTACACAGTAGTGATCTTCTTTGTTTCTCTCTTCATCTTCGGAATTCTTATCTAATGATCCGGGACGTATCCTGGACGTGGATGAATACAACAATTTTTTGAGTTTCTTTGTTTTCTAATTTTTTCTATATGTTATCTATTCCATATATTCCACTTATACCTATAAAAATAAAGGAATCGAAATTCCTTCGAATCGGAGTATCACGTAATAAGAGCGGGCGGAGAGAGAGGGATTCTCGACCCCTCGGTACGAATAACTCGTACGAACGGATTAGCACCGCCGCTTTAGTCACTCCGCCATTCTCCAATTAAATAAATTGAAATTTCATAAAAATTTCACATGAAATTGAAATTACTATTCATAAAGTGAATTAATAAAAAAGAAATAGATAAAAAAGAAAAATTTTTTTTCTTTTTAGATATTAATTATTATTTAAGAAAGACATTACAGAATATTTTTATTACGAAAGATATAAACTTTTTATTTAAAAAGATATTTAAAAACATATTAAACATTTTTTTAGTAAGAAAGATCTTACCCTTATAGAAAGATATAACTTATAATTATACTTATCATTAGAAATATGAAACATTCTATGAAATTTCAACTATAGAAGAGTTTCATTTACTAATTATAAAATAGATTTCATTACAGATAACTTTACAAAAATAAAAGTGCATAATTAAACAATTAAAATAATTAAAAAAATTTAAATTATTATAAATTCTAATCTAAATTTAAAGTTCAAGGAATTGAAATTTTATTTTCAATAAAATAAAAAAACAAATTAAAGGTTTTTTTATGTAATAAAAAAAGGTCTTAATATTATAATTTTAAATATTATAATTTATTTAATATTATAAATTATAGAATAATTAAGTAATTATCTAATGATAAGTTATTAACTTTATATTTTAGTATATTTTAAGTAATGATATCATTTATTTATATGACGTTAATATTTAGAGTAGTTAATTTACTATTAAGTTTTATTTCCGTAATATTTTAGTTTTTAGTCTTTACTTAAGTTTCATTTACTAATTAAGAGTAAGTCAAAGACGAATTTGATCAGAATTCCCTTTAGATACATTCGAACCAGGTATCTCCAATAGAAAGAAAACCTTACTTCTTTAATTTTTGTACTAAAGGGTTTATTCTCCCGGCCTGGCCCTAGTTAATACTGTCGGCCATACCCTCTTTTTTGTCCAGCTTCAATGACCCATTCAGACAGACCGAGAATGCAGCAACCAGCAAGGAAAGTATAAATAACTTTATAACCGTTTTTTAAATTTATATATGTTATTTAGAAAAGCTTTGTGCTCTTCGCCTTTAAGAAGTCCCTGGCTGGCGGACTAAATATTGGCAACGTTTAAATTTGAATGCCCTATCTTGGATTGCGTCTCACCTCCCTTGTTCGACAAATGTCCATTCATATCCAATCTGTATATGGTTAGCGGTATAGTTAGTGTAAAGTGTGATTCGTTCTAATTAACAACTTAAAAGTGTTCAGGTCTCCGGTTTTTTGCATACTCCGCGTCAAAAACTTTATTCTTAAAAGGTTTAATCCGTACCTCGCATAGCAATTGGAAAAGAACATACATTCCTCACGATTTGTAATCCAAAGCTCCAATTAGAAATTCGATTTTCGATCGAAATTGAATAAGAAATTGGATTATGTAATATGGAGTCGTGAAACAATTTTTTTTGAATTGGATCAATTCTTACATCGAATGAGGTTATGAATAACGGATCTATTGATGAGATACAAAGTTTATTTCCAAGCGTAACTAAGTCTTCATTTGGTTTGTAAAATGAATTGAAGCCAAACCCGCTAGAAAAGGTGGTTTGTTTACTAGAACCATCACATATGGTTTCAGTAGCTCGTGCCTGCAAGATTCAACACAAGACAGAAACAAATCCCCCTATCTTTTTTACTTCAAGCAATACGTGTAGTACATCCCGTATAGCAGTAAAGCAAGACGTGTATGCGGATCGACCCATCAAGACTTCCTATTGAAATAGTAATCTACACAAAGAAGCCCTTGCCATTCGTGGTTATTAGGGGCGTCCGAAACGGCCGGGTCGAAATATTGCTTTCAAATTAAGTTCCGAATTCGTAGATCGCAAAGGGATTGCGAATGCATACGCAAAAAGGAAAGAGACCTCATAGAATGGCAGAGCAAATAGAGCTTTTGCACATTTTCGTTAATCCATTGAACATATCTAATAGACCATGGATCACATACTCTCGATCGGAAAAGAATCAATAGAAAAAGCAGCGACGATATCTTCTCGAAACAAACCAAAGGAAAGAAAGATGAAACTCACTCCATTATCAACTAAGCCCTCTCGGGGCTGCTTAGA
>PYDT01000113.1:0-47500 GCA_004837865.1 Musa balbisiana
GGCCGGGATCGCCAGACTTATAATTCTGTCCGGTCAACTACTTGGAGCTCACGTAGCTCATGCCGGATTATCGTATTCTTCTGGCGGGCGGGGCAATGAACCTATTTGAAGTGGCTCATTTCGTCAGAGAAACCCTGTATGAACAAGGATTGATTTTAACTTCCGCCCTAGCTACTCTAGGTTGGGGGTTAAGGTCCGGGGGTAGAGTTATGGAAACCTTCCATACTTTGTATCTGGATTCTTCACCTTAATTTCACTCTGCAGTCTTTAGGCTTTGGGGGTATTTATCAGCGCTGCTTGGACCCAGACTCTTAGAAATCTTTTCCATTCCTTCCGGTTATGTATGAAAGATAGCAATAAAATGCCTACCATTTTTTGGTTATTCACTTCATTTGTTATGGTCAGGGTGCTTTTCTTCTAGTGCTCAAGGGCTGTTTTTTTGGGGGCATATATGATACCTGGGGCCCTGGGGGGGGAGATGTAAGGGAAAAATTAACACTGACCCTTAGCCCAAGTGTCATATTTGGTTATTTACAAAATCTCCTTTGGGGGAGAAGGATGATTGTTAGTGGGGAACTATTTAGAATATATAATTGGGGTAAATGTATGGTTAGGTTCCATTTGTATACTTGGTGGATTTGGCTATCTAACCAAACTTTTGCATGGGCTCGCCGTGCATTTGTATGGTCTGGAAGGCTTACTTTCTTATAGTTTAGTCTTTATCTGGCTTTGGTTTTAAATCGTTGTTGTTTTGTCTGTTTTAATAATACCGTTATCCTAGTGGTTTTACAGGCCTACCGGGCCATAACTTCCCTCCAAGCTCAAGCCCTTTACCTTTCTAGTTCAGAGACCAACGTCTTGGAGCTAACGTTGGGATCCGCTCAAGGACCCTGGTGGTAGGTAAATATCTAATTGCGTCCCCGACCGGAGAGATTATTTTTTGGGGAGAACTCTGCGTTTTGGATCTTTCGTGCTCCCTGGTTAGAACCTCTAGGGGTCCCAATGGTTTGGACTTGAGTGGCTGAAAAAAGACAATACAACCTGCCAGAACGACGTTCGGCAGAATATATGACTCTGCTCCTTATGGTTCTTTAAATTCCGTGGGTGGCGTAGCTACCGAATCAAGGCAGTCATTATGTCTCTCCCTAGATGTAGGGTTGGGCGAACCCCTCGCCATTTTGTTCTAGGATTCTTCTTTGGTTTGTGGGGCATTGTGGCATGCGGGAAGGGCCCGTGCAGCTGCCGCAGCTTTGAAAAAGGAAATCGATCTTGATTTGGAACCTTTCTTTCCTGACCCCCTTCTTAGTTTAGATTTTCTTCTTTTTCTTTTTTTATATCTATTCTATTTTTTCCTGTTCTGGCTCGCTATTCTACCTAGCCGGCATTCCTTTTTATGAAAGATAACGGGCCAAATTCAATAAGAAACAAATTTAATTCAACAAGCAAAAAAGTAGAGGAGGGATCAGAAACCCTCGAATTTCTTTGTTTATACTATACACGCTTTTCAAGACCTTAGCTATCAACCCTCAGCCCTCTCTCCCCTAGACAATTTCTATTTTATATTCCGACAAATGGCATATGACTATATGAGATGATACACTAACTATCTGTAGAAACTCCCAGATGCAAATCCCTATTTCGATGTATCTATCTGGAGAGTTGTATACTAGTATTGGATGCTCCCGTTTTCTGCTTGTGAAGTAAATACTAACATCCCCTCGACTCCATTCCGAATAAATAAAGCGGTAAGGTACTAAGTTCTAAGAATCAATTGATTCATGGTCACATCCCTACATGATTGCATTTTATTACAATTGGACTAAGCGAGGGAATCAAATGGTATAGTATTTTCATTTGTTGGTTACTTGGAGGATACAAACATTACTATTGCTTTTCCATTATCTGTTTTTGCATTAATTGCGACTTCATCATTCTTACTTGATTAGTGTACCCGTTGTATTTGCTTCTTCTGATGGTTGGTCAAGTAAGAAAACTATGGTATTTTCCGGTCATCATTTGTATTGGTTTAGTCTTTCTGTAGCTATCCTTAATCTCTCATCTCTTGTACCTTATTTTTTATTTCCCCGATCCAAAACTCATTCCTTCTACCTTCTACGTCAATAAAATTTTAATAATTCGGATTGTGAGACACATCAATATTTCAATCTGAGTTCCAAGAAAAATTCTTTGCATTCTTATCGAATATTTGGCCCCGGTACATATGATCCAGACGCATATATGATATATATAATATTTCATATATGTGTGGACATATGCGTGCGTATCAGGAACTGCAGAAAATGCGGATATGGCGAATGGTAAATTTCTCTTTGACATGCTAAGATTGGGTTAGATTCCCGCTATCCGCCCACGGTGAAGGGGTAATGTATTATGATTTAAGATAAAGATAAAATCAAAAATGAACTTCGAACTACTATGCTAACGACTACAAAGATATTTTTTTTTTTTCAAAAAAAAGTGTTGCGAGACAGGATTTGCACCCGTGACCTCAAGTGGGGAGGGGGAGAGGGAGGGGGTATGAGCCTTGCGAGCTACCACCTGCTCTACAACTTTCCGCGCTGAACGAACCGGGAACCTTATGGACTAAGAAAGATTGATACGCCCCTCTACCAATCCTACAAATAGAATAGTCTATTTATACAAATGGTAAGAGGCTCCTCCTATCTTCTATGATACTAGATCGTACGATTCAACAAACGAAAGGATACTTTTTCTCTTTACCAACTTGATCTTATTGCGCCCGTACAACAGCATGAAACATTATTCTCGAAGTATGTGTCCGGATAGCCAAATCTCGATAGTTAGCTCTAAGGTTTCCAAGTCAAAAAAACAACGTCGATGGAGACGTAAGGTGACTATTACGTGGTTTGTGGATGCAATTTTCCATGAATTTCCCATTTTTTCACTCATGATGGAACTTTGCTCTTTTTTTTTTGAGATCGACGAATCAAATATTTTCTGTTCCATTTCTGTCGCTTCTTCTCCCTCTGAATCAAACTTTTCTGGGCCATAAATATCAAATGTTCATTTCCTATTATTATCAATGATACAGTTGGATCCTAGATGTAAAAATAAAATGTAGATCCTCCCTCTCCATCGAAACAAATGAGATGTTTGCGGATACATACATAAAAAAATAATAAATACTACTTAACATTAACCAAATTTTCCTGAATGTAGAGGCAATCAGACAGCTGCATAAGATGAATATATACCCTACGGAAAAGTGGGCTAATCCAAACCAATGCTTTGCTTCCACAATGGAAAGGCCACTGGCTTATCTTGCTCCATCGATCAACTTATCCAAAGGTGTTCGTTCATGAGCCCTGTCAAGTGTCATCAAATTCCTGCCAATATCCTCGCCAAGAAATTAAAAACATAAATCCATAGCCCCAACAAGATGTCCAAATAACACCATCCACGCCCATACGGATAAACTATTCCATACCAAAAGATTATAGTCCATTGATAAGTTGTGAAGATTTAACCATAGATAATCTCTTAACCATCCCATTAAATAAGTGGAAGATTCATTAATTGTGAAAACGTTACCCTTCCATAAAGTGTGTGTTTTCCTATTCCAATAAAAAGTAACCCACCCAATGGTATTTAACCCAGAAAACTGCCAAATCAAAATTCGTCCCAAGCAGAAATATCACAAGTACCCCGCCGCGTCCCTTGGCCTTCGCAAGGAAAACTATAACGAAATCCCTTTTTATCGTGGCATTAACTTGTAACCACGTATCTAAAGCACCTTTTACTAAAATCAATGTAGTTGTCTGCAACCTTAGAGCAATATCATGAGACCCAAGAAGTCCCCAGGACCTATTGTTAAGAAGAGTGACTTACTATTCTCATTACAGCCTTCAACCAGCCCGTAACCAATTCTTCGACCTGATTGATGCTGGGCCCTTCGTTGAAGATAAGAGTACAATTCCCCGGAACCCAGATGAAGTCTACCAAGATCGTATTGTATCCATTGGGCAAATTAGGTTCATCGATTTGTTTTTTCGAGTACCAAAAGCAGCATAACTCGTATGAACATAAAGGCCCAGGTATGGACCCAAGAAACAGGCTGCCCAACTTAATGAGATATGTAGCTTCTTGTGGTCCTAACCATGCTTGCCAATAAATTACATTATCCTCATCTGTTCTGGATTGTACTCTCTAATGAAAATCTAGCCCATGAGCAAAGGCTCCTGTCATGATAAACCCCTGCGATGATTGTGATGAGTAATAACGCAGCGTGAGTATTAAACGTCTTGTCTATGAATTCATAAGACAGGTAAAGAGTACATGTGTTGAGCTACGAGGAGTTCACCCCTAAAGAGGCTAGAGCACGACTAATTGAAAATGAAAGCTGAATTATTGTTTTGTCATAAAGACCCTTACTCCCCCGCCCTAATCTACCCCCTGAGGAATATGTGTTTCTAAAAGATCTTTGATACGTGCCCATCCCGGAAGTTAGTTCTATACATATGACCAGCTATCAGGAAAATAATGCAATACTAAATGATGATGACAATATCGGCAGCCATAAACTTGCGTTTGTGATGAATCCACCTGAGAAGGTTAGAATGGGCAGGTCCTGTTCCTTGGAGTACCAAATAAATGGCTACTCGAATCAGGGTTTGGGCATAAAATTCCCACTACCCGTAACAAGTGGTCTCCAACCCTGAGGATAGGGTAATACATCGAAAAAAGTATTCCCATCGAACGTACTGTCCCCTGGTTCCTGGAATAGCGCCATGAACTATGTCCTGTCCCAGCCAAGAACTCACTGACTCACTCCGAAAAGTCTGACAATGATGATTTAGACGAGATTCGCATTTTTGACCCACGAAACCGGCTGTGGTTTTCGCGATTTTGTTGTAAAAGTGGTAAACCACCCGCTATTAAGGATATAGCAGAAAGAAATAATAGACAACAGGCTCAGTATAAAGGATTTCATTTAGTGCGTAATCGATTGATAACCAACACTGATAAACACCGGGGGGGGGAATAAGCGTTATTTCATGGACTACCGGTAGCACCTCCTCGCGTAAAGTTCTACAGTCTGTTACCAAAATGGAGGGATCCCAATTGCATGAGTCATAGGTCTTACATGTAAGGGTCTGTATCCATGACTTCAAACTTACTTGCCAAGAGCTACATTACATCGATTTTCCGGACGTCCACAGAAAGATTATTGCTAATTGCCCAAAGTGAGAAGCAAAAATGTTCTGATAAAGACGTTCCTCAGTAATATCATCATGACTCTCGAGTCATGTGCGGTAGCAATACCAAACCAAATACGAAAGTATGGGGTCCCGAGCTAAGCCTTGGCTAACCTCGGAAATCTTAATGCCATAATGCCTTTCAAATCCTCCTAGCCATTATCCTACTGCAATAATTCTTGCTAAGAAGAATGCCCATGTTGTGGCAATTCCACCCAGAATGTATGGGTTACTCCTACAGCACGTCCTTGTACAATGCTCAAGGCTCTAGGCTGAGTAGCAGGAGCAACTTTTAATTTGTTATGAGCCCAAACGATGGATTCAATGAGTTCTTGCCAATAACCACGGCCACTGAATAGAAACATTAACTGAAGCCCAGACAAATGAGCACCTAAGAAAAAGAGACCATATGCAGATAATGAAGAACCATAACTGAATTACCTGAGATGCCTGTGCCCATAAGAAATCTCGAAGCCACCCATTAATATAATGGACCTCTGCGCAAAGTTTCCTCCTGTAATATGATTACTACCCCTTGATCACTTATAGTACCCCCCCACATCCGACTGCAGTTTCCACTGAAATGGAAAATAACCTACGGAAATCGCTTGTACATCCCGAATAGACCTAGAAGACATGATCCCAGGCAGATACTTGACATGTCCCCCCCTCTTCCAGGTCCATCACAGGAAACGAAACCAAGATTTGCTTTATCAGGTATCAAACGGGAACTGCGAGCAAATAGAACACCTTTCAGTAGTATCAATACAGTCACGTGATCGTAATGCATGAATATGATGGACTAAGAAGTCTGCGGTTCCTAATGGAATAGGTAACAAAGCGACTTTGCCGCCTACTGCTACAACTCACCACCTCCCCAAGTTAAGCTGGTACTTGCTGTTGCACCAGGAGCTAGTTATGCCGGGTGCTAAAGCATGGGTTTTTGTACCCATTGAGCAAAGATGGGTTGTAATTGTATAGCGGTATCTGAAACCTATCTTGTGGACGCCCGAACGCTCATGGTTATCATTATGAATATCCCCTGCCCAAACTGTGTAAAACCCCGAATTATACATGCCGCAGTTACGATGTGATATATTGCATCGCGGTGTCTACTGCCACGATCTAATAGATCGTTGTATCGAGTATTGGATCGTAATCTCTTACCATAAAAATTGCTGCATGTGCAGCAGCACCAACTATGAGAAACCCACCGATCCCATGTGATAGTGTGAACCAACGACAGTTGTACCATTATTCACTCGCTAGTATGGATAGGAGGCATGAATACACTGTGAGCTACCATACTGGTTAAAGAGCCTAACATAGCCAGGTTTAAGAGATAAATGGCATGCCACGACGTTTTTAGGATTTCTAGGTCCTTTTGCCCGGCCTGTAATGGACCTTTATGAGCCTCTCAAATGTCTTTAATGCCATGACCAATGCCCCCAGTTGGTTCTATACATATTCCGGCGATCAGTAAATAATTGCCATAGCTAAATGATGGTGTGCAATCTCGGGCAGCCATATACCCCACTGTTGTATTGGTCAATCCTCCACAAAAGTAAGAAATTCCGCGTATTTTGACCAATTCAGGTGAAAAAGGGTTGCTCCCTCTGCAAACTGGGATAAATTTGTCCAAACGTCCCCGATTCAAGATAATTCATGATGAAGTGGTTCTCTTAGATCACTCCAAATCGTCGAGAAATTGGTTAATCGTAAAGATACATGATTGGTGTCCCGCCCAAGAAAGAGGACCCAAGTCTGTAACGCCCGCTAAGTGGTTATTTACATAGATTCTACATTCTTGGAACCAAGCCAAGTTGGGGCGGCTTTGTGATAATGGAACCAACCAGCAAAAGCATTACGTGCAAGCCATGCGCCAATGCGGACAATAGAGTGTTTCACTAGGGTATCTCCATATGCTCGCCAATCTGAAAAAATCCGGAGGTTATTTGTAGTCCTCGGAACCTCCACCCAATCCCAGTCAATCTTTCTTTGACCTACTATTTGCGCAAAACTAAACTACCTGTGCACGGGGTGCATGTGAGTATAGACTTAGCCATGCTTCATATTGGAAAACGGGCGCCATGAGTACATGCCACTCATCCAAAGAAAGATCATGGAGAGTTGAACACAATTAGCACTAAAGACGTTTCGAGAGATCTCCCTCCCCACCTCACTGGTATGACTATCGAACTCGTGAGCTCCGCCTGTTAGGTGTTCCAGATCCAAGTGTATTATCAGGCCCTTAGCTATTGGATCTGAGAAATGGGCCTGGCTGGCCCATTTCTCGAAAGACGTTTTTATGGGAGCCCTATCTCAACATTTCACGTTCTGTTTCCGGCGAACGAATAATCATTAAGTCCTCCTCGTGTCCGGACAACACAACAAAGAGACCCGCCAACAGTTTTTAGTGAACTCTGAAAGATATCTATTTTATTTATGTTTTATTAGTCCCTTTCTTGCGCTATCGCCCATCCTCTATTTTTATTTGTATTCACTAGAGCCATTTATTAGTTTATTCCCTAGAGCAATTATATATTGATTCAATCCCGAGGCAAGTGTTCGATCTTTATGACATAACGTATTAGGTGCCCAACGGACCCCTTCTCTCTTGGAAAGTCCTTTCCCCCGCATGACGAAACAACTATTTTTTTGTTCAAACTAGTGTACTTATACTGGAATGTATAAATACCCATCTGAATCTCTTCCCTTCCAGGAAATATCTTCTTAACGTTACTCTAATTAAATCAGAAAGACCATTCTTAGAATTAAAGAAGATCCCGTCCTATATCTTATCGTATTTATTCATTCTAAGGTACCTTTTATTCGCTTTATAGTTTTATTCTATATTGTATTCGGATCCTTTTCCCTACTGATAACCATAACATGATTTTTAGAAGAAGGGATATAAACATTCTGGCTTGGATCTTTTCCATGGGAAAGGATCTATTTTACTTGATATGATGGATCCAACACTAATTTTATGAATTAAAAAAGAGAGTGGGTTTATTCGAAACGCTCGTGATCTTCAACCAATCTGTGCTTCATATACTTACCTGGACTAATCTCTAGTAGCGGTTTCCAATACTCAGCCGCTTGATCGAACCACGCCCTTTCCGCAATTTCAGAACTCACCCTGCAGAATGGCCTGTTCTTCCCCGTCGGACTAGGTGGTTCTTCCCCTTTTTAGAACGTTACTTGAGATTTGTCCTACCTTCCCATCGGCTCGGCAATCGTTCTTTTACTTGCGCCCACTCTTAACTACCCTTGCTAATTAATTAGATTTGTCAGAAATGTATCCCTTTTTTCCTCCCATTTTTGTTGGGTTAGCCCAGAATATTTTTAATTACATAAGTTTAAAACGCTAATTTTTTTGATCAATAACAGGTTTTTGTCGTTTCCTCCCACCTTCAGAAGAATGAGCATAGATCGCCGCCCTATATCCCTATAGTAGTGTTTATATAGTGTTACAATTTTCTGAAAGGTAACTATCTCGGTTTCACATCATATATGAATTTATATAGTATAGAATCTTTGAAAAGACTTTCCTCCATAAGAAAGACAAAAGGAGACTTACTATCTTTGGGTTTATGCGACAACACAACGCGGCGCAATAACTTAGTGGATCGACTTCTATTACATAAGTTGATTCCTAACTTTATTCCCGTATATGGCAACAGTAAGCAAAGCAGTTCTTAACTCTAATCGACCCAATAGTTTGTTAATGATCTTTACTGTGCTTCTTCTATCAAATGTCAATCGCTTTTATCCATATAGTAAATAGTAAGTATAGGCTGTATCTCTTTCTGTGAGAAGAGCTATGCTGTATCTATTTCTTCCTATTTTGGTTCTCGTGAAGTCTCTTTTTTGCTACAGCTGATAAATCGTTGCTAGACGCTGCATATGGTGAAGAAGCCTATTTTGTTCCTAGTCTTTAACTAGTCGAGTGAGTCTTTTTTTTTTCCTTCTTTCTATAGTGGAGATGTCGCACGGAATGACAGATCCCGCCATATTATTAAAAGCTTGTGTTAAGAATGGGTTTCTTCTATGCCCGGAAATAATATTCCACAGCCTTGTGTATCTCTCCGTTGCATTGTGTGTATAATGCCTATGTTATAGAGTATATAACTTCGATCATAGGGATCCATTCTGGTCGCGTAGCTTCATCACTAATTTCTGTAAAGCTCCGCCCTATTCCTTCGGATTGAGCCCTCCGTTACTGTTCCGTTCATTCTAGTTCAACGATCTCCGTTCCAGAACCGTACGTGAGATGTTCATTTCATACGGCTCCTCCTTCTGTGCCTGTGACTAAAGGAACTAATCCATGGAATTAAAATTTCACTATTCTCATGGACATGACTGAACAGGAGCTGGGAATTTTACAAGACTTTCTAGCCAGCCCTTCCCGCAAGAGTTTTTTCTTAACACCAATCGTATTAGTGCTAGATGGAAATAACCCAGCAATTTCTTTGTCCTCAACGCCCCCTATTTTCCAGGATTAGTCCCACTTCACGGTCTTTGGTTAGACGGTTACCCAAATACAGGAACTGCGATGGATGTTTGTTTGTCCCACCATTCTTGTTAGCCCGATACCGTCCGAAAGGGTAATTTATAACAAAGTTTTTGGTGTGCTTCCTAGGTGTAGTGCTTCCTTCCCCCATGCCGCCTATTGGTCACTAGTGGAGTAGGATTGTCCCCGCAATACGGAACCTATAGTGTAACCTTTCGCTCAATACTAAAATCGACAATTGAAGCATCTGAGGCTGCATCACTCGAGGATACACCGACAGAAGAATTGTTCTCTCTCTCCAAACCTTCACCATTCACCAAGCGTGAGTATTTCAAAAATTTGGTTCTTTCTATCCCGACCGTCCCTTTGTCTTTCTCGTAATACGGATGACGACTAACTAAAAAAAAAACAAGACAAATAATCAAATCGCACCATCTCTGTATAGATAATGCCTTTTTTTCCTCCGAAGTTGTCGGGATTATTCGTAATATATCATTGGCTACAATTGCAGAGGTCCTGATCAATAAAATTTTGCATTTAATCCGAAGATCTAGGCATAATTAACAATCCATTCTCATTCTATAATTCTTTCATTACCCCGAGGGGTTAAATGATCTCAGCAAACTAAGGACTTGTACATTTACGAATAACATAAAAAACAACTATTCTGAAAAAAAAGAATGTGTACCTTTTGTTCCAAGGGAGGGGGAGTTGGTCAAATTGTCCCTTTTTGTTGTATTGGACAAGGAGAGATAGGAAATATTGGAGGTTCATTTCCAATTTCGTGTATACCAATGAACGAACATTACTATTTCATCTAGTTTTCTAACAAGTACTTTATTTTTTGTGGATCCTGATACTCGAGAAGTTTTGATTTGGTTATAATCCCAAAAGGAAAAAGATGACATACGCATTAAAAAAAATAAGAGTATAAGTACGGTACGGCATCCATTTTGTTTTTTTTGTTTCATACATGGATAACGCCCTGCCATACATTGAATAGAAAAATCCATGGGAACGATTCATAAATTTGTCCTAGATCTATGGGGTAGCTGATGAAGAAGTTGTTGTTTGAGAATAGGAAATTTTCTTTGAAAGGAATTATTCTATGGAACATTCATCAGTCGTACTACTGGAATAATATGAATGACTCGCTATTTTCACTCGGTTTCTGGTCATATAAGATTATGGGTAGGAAGAAGTGCCGGTGGGTCAAGGCGTAGCCTTGGAACTGCTACTGTAGGCTTTTTGTTTACCGAGGTTCAATCCCTCTCTTTCCGTTTCTCTTATTCACCAACGTTACGGAACACACTATATCCATCAATAACAATTGATACATCATCCCAACAGAGACCTGACCGTTTTGATGAGAACTTCTCTATTCCAATTACATTCCTGTGGTACGTAAACTACAATATCGTAAAAGAAAGAGCAAAAAAATCTACTGCTGATCCCTTGTTGATACTTAATGAGAAAATGCGGATCAAGCGCTTAGATCTATTTATTTTATTTCGGGCAAAGAGACAAAATTCGCTGAACCTTCCTTGTTATTTTTCGTAGGTTCAAGTCTGACGGGAAAATATCTACGCCCTAACCCTCATTTATTTTCATCGATCCCTTTACTATTCTTATTTGATTTACTACTCCTTATATTGGAATTGATTCAAAAGTCAATGGTTTGGCAATTCCTCGGGGGGATAACGCCCTACTAATTTTGAATCAGAGCTTTCCGATCTTTGTTTATCTTCGTAGAATAATATCTCTGGGTTACAACGTACCTTGGTATATCCACTATCGCCCATTACAAAATATGTTCGATGGTTAACTAATTGCCTGCGCCAGGAATGGTCGAAGCCATACCCAATCGGAAAGGAGTTATCCCAACGCATCTCAATTAATTGTAGTAAAACCTGACCTGTTGACCCCTTTGGCTTTTCCAGCGATAAGGCCTATCTAAGTCAATTGTCGCTCTGCCGACATAATGAAACCGCAATTTCTGGTGTTTCTTCTTAGCGAAATCTCATACTGCGATCTTTTCCCGAACGCATGGTTTTTAAGATCACTTCCGGATCTAGGTCTTTTACTAGTTAGTCCTGGTAAGCCCCAGACGGCGTATTGTTTTGAAACGAGTTCCTCTGTAACGAGACATAAAGACATCCTTTTTTATTGTATTGATTTTATTGAAATTTCATTTTTTTCATAATAAAAAAATAAAACTGAACTATCATATAAAACTGAACCTAGGGATAAACAAAGCAAAGCTAAATTTACCGAAATACTACAAAGTAAATAAATAAATTGTATCAATATCCGGATTTTTTGTATATATAGGAGTTGCAGCTCCGTTTTAGAGTTGTTTCGGTAGAGGAGCTCTACTTGTTCCAATCCTTTTTGGTCATGGTGCAAGTTACCACGACAGAACATATTGGAAAAAGGATGGGAGAGATATATCAACACGGAAAAATCGATAGAGAAAAAGCCGGCTATCGGAGTCGAACCGATGACCATCGCATTACAATGCGATGCTCTACCCTCTGAGCTAATCGGGCTCACTCACATAACAAATATTATTATAGAAAGTGAGGAACTACCGGATTTTAGCTATTAGCTTATCTTATCTATTAGCTTTCGTTTAAATATTCACTATGACTATAACTATATACGTATATAGTAAGTTCTATATAGTTCTATAGTATACTTAGTAGACTTCTAAACTCTATACCGCTCTAACTATATACTTACTAACTATATACTATAACTAACTATATAGATTCCTGACCTATCTTCTGACTATTCTCCTTACTTAACTCTAATATACAACATGATGTATTTATGAATTTATATATAATTTATTAATTTATTAATTTATATTATAATTTTACTTTATAGTATTATAATAGAATGAATATAAATTGGTTAAATTGGAATTTTGATTAGAAAACTCTATTATTTCGTTAAAACAATTATTTTTTTAAAGGCATTATAAAATTATTAGGAAATCGTATTATAGGAATCATTCATATTCAATTGAAGTTATTTTTTATCATTATGATAATTATGCTATAGCGAATCGGTCCTAGATAAAAAAACGAGATAAATGATAAAGATACACTCTAAATGTCAAATGAGACATTCCCTCTGGTTTGATTCGGAAAGGAGGAGATAGGACAAACAAAAGAATAATGATATCGACCGTTCCCAACTATTCCAAATCGGCACTGTAAAATGAAAGGGAGGGAGAAACATTATTGTGGATTATCTATCCATATTGAATTGCGGATACATTCAATTATAGAATCATTTCTGATTGACACAAGGTCATTCATATAAATGAACTGATGGAGGATAGCCAAAAAAAACTCAAACTCAGCATACCTTTTTCAATATAGAAATCCTATCTACCTAATTCAACGGGTCCAAACAACACAATAATGAAAAAGAAATAGTGGAATGCCACTAGATCTTGGTATCAAAGGGGATATGGCGGAATCGGTAAGACTCTCGACTTGGATTTGGATCTGGGCCCTTAGTAAATGGAACCTGCTAAGTGGTAACTTCCATCTATATAAACCCTGGAATTACAAAATTGGGCCATCCTGATCCAAACCTTATTTTGCTAAAACAAAGGTTTATAAAACAGAATTTAAAAGGATGGTGCAAGACTCAATGGAAGCTGATTTCTAACGAATGGGTTGACTACGTTTTTGTTGGTATCTGGAATCCGTCTATCAAAATACGAAAAGATGGTCCTCGTACCTAATAATACTTATTTATACATACTGCCATATCAACGATTGAATCATGACCACCGACTCTTATATTATAATTTATATATAATTATAATATGAAAAATTATAATATGAAAATTCCGAGTTATTATGACTCATTTCAATGGAAGTTGAAATGAAGAATCGATATTCCCATTATGAATCATTCCATTCCAGAGTTTGATAGAACTTTTGAAAACTGATTAAGTCGTGACGAGAATAAAGAGAGATCCCATTCTACATTCAATACCGACAACAATTGAAATTTATAGTAAAAGGAAAATCCGTCTACTTAAAAATCGTGAGGGTGCAAAGTCCCTCTATCCCCAATACAAAGCCTATTTACTTCCTAAGTATTTATCCTCTTCTTTTTTTTCATCATGGTTTCAGGTTCAAACAAAATTCACTATTCTTCTCATTCACTCTACTCTTTCACAACGGATCCGAACTAAAATCCTTGGATCTATCCCAATTGGATAGAACCCTGTACAAATTGACATATATGTGCAAAGTAATCTCTATATTGACTCATTCACCAGTCCATATCATTATCCTTACACTTACTTGTCAAATTTTTTTACTACTTTTTAGTCCCTTTAATTAACTAGACCACAAGTACTCCACGAGGATGATGCACGGGAAATGGTCGGGATAGCTCAGTTGGTAGAGCAGAGACTGACATCCTCGTGTCACCAGTTCAAATCTGGTTCCTGACACGTAATAATTTTCGGATAATATTCATACAAATTTAATCGAGATCGATCGTGCGTTAATAGCTAGAGCATGATACGTATTTACTCATCTAGATGTTAATCTTACTCATCTAATGTATATTCTATTCTATACCTCCTTTTGGGGGATTGGTAAAAAATATCTTTATGGATGGTTATGGAAAGAACAAAGTGAGATTATCTCCCGTCTCTTTTTTTTCTTTTCTTTTCTTCATACTGTGCTTTCTCTCATTCAAAAAGAATATTAAAATTCTTCATCTATATTAAATAAAATAAATCCGTCAAAAAAAAAACTTAAAAGTCGAGAGGCGTTTAAAAGTAGTCAATGACAAATCCTTCAACACAGTACAAATCAAATCTCCTTTTCATTTCTTCATTTCATATTTTTTGACATTTATTCCATTTCTTCACTCTTGCTTACGTTACTTTCCGGGGTCCATCTACATCTAAGTAAGTTATGTGCGCGGTACAAAGTTCATAGTGCAGAACTCTTTTGATTCATCCCATTGTTTTCTGGCTCATACGAAATGGATATCTCTATTTCACTTTGGAATATAATGAAAGTTTTTTTTAGTTATTCCAAATACGAATTTAAAGAAGTCCGTTACTTTTTTCATCTGACCGGAACGTAAACATATCCTTCACACACTTGAAAGAAAATTCTTTAGTCGTTGTCATTAGTCGTATAAGTAACATTAGTTTCTTAGCATTTAATGAGCATCTTGTATTTCATAGAAATTGGGGGTAATAAGTCCTACGTAGGCCAACCTATCCACTTTTCGCGGCATCAAAATACGTTTACAGGCGTGGATGATTATCATAAACTTTCCCACATATCATAAGATTTTGCGCGTTCCTTGAAAATCACACTTCTCCAAATCCATAAACAGACGGGATTCTAGGATTATTCCTTGGGGCAAATACTTTTATGCATACCTCTTCTGGTTTAGCTATACCATACTGTATTCTCGTAAGAGATACACACTGGCTAAAATCCTCCCTGGTGCTACATCAAATTGCACAAATGGGAGCTTAGTAATTGTAACCAAACATTAGGAAATGACAGCAATGGAATCCCAATCCTCGGTTTTTATTTGTAAAGTTTCTATTCCTCGGCAATCAAACCAAGATCTATGAACTAATCATGGTTTACTACCAATCAGATAAACGACCTGTGCCTCTTCTTGAATCTCTCCCACATTTGTATTTGTATGAGTATTTCATTTATACTGAAATTTGTTAAAGTATTGACCACCTTTCTTTCTTATCTGGCACAAAAGAACCTTCCTTTGTCTGATTCCTACGTCATGGGGAGATACTGAACTTTTGGATTTGAAAATGTTTCAGAAGGTATCTCTGAAGTAGATGGGGATTGATAGATGCAATTCTTGATCAAATAATTTCCAGTATGAGTACTGCGTCGAACACAAACTTGTGATTGGTAGTAAAACAGCGGATTTTCGGGGGGGGCGCCTGTTGAGACACAGTTCTATCTTCAAAGATTTCTCGAGATATTTTCTTACGAAGTTTCGTTATAGCATCTATAACCGCCTCTGGTTTAGGTGGGTCAGCCGGCAAATATACATCGACAGGAATTGCTTATCGACTCCACGAACAGTACTATAAGAATCAGTACTGAACATCCCTCCTGTAATAGTACAAGCTCCCATAGCAATGACATATTTTGGTCAGGCATTTGCTCATATAATCTTACTAAAGAAGAGCCATTTTCATTGTTACGTGCCGGCTGTTAAAAATTAGGTCTGCTTGTCTAGGACTCGATCTTGGTACCATCCATCACGATCAAAGTCGAATCGGCGGGGAGCCTATAATGAAGCAGCATTCCATGAAACAACAACTGGTACCGTATAGAAGCGGCCCATAACCTGGAAAGTCTTGGACCATTCGAAAGATCTTCAATGTAGTTTGAAATAACTGAATTGTAATTGTTTTGTCAACTAAGGGAACTCAATCAAATTCTAACGGTCTCAATGAAGTTTTCCTTCATTTTTTATTTTGATTGTCTGAATAGTCGTTAATACCATTCCAATGCTCCTTTTCGCCATGCATCAACTGAAGCCAACAATTGGGCTCCAGCACAAAAATTAAAGCTTCGATAAATACAGATATCACCCATACATCGAAACTCATTGCCCATGGATAAAGAAGACCGTTTCAACATCAAAAACAACAAAAACTAGAGCAAACATGAATACGTTTCGAAATTGTACCAAGCATCCCCAATGGGTTCTATACCCGATTCATAACTAGAGAGCTTCTCTGGGTCTTCATAACGCGGGGGGCAAAACTCGGAAATTACAAATGGCCAAGAGCGGAATAACCTTGATATTATTAGAAATGCCCAGAACATATCATTTCCGTGAAGCAGAAACATAAATGTACTCCTATTAATGTGGGAATTGCTGAATTATTCGATTCGAATCGGAATTGTCAATTCATCCATAACTCTTATCTTAGGCGAAACAGACATTGATTTTTGATCAAATCAAACTGCATAGTTTAGAGTTTGTTTGCTGTGGGGCATGTTTTGTTTAAAGATTCATCTAATGAATCCCACTTACATTTTTGATTTCGATTCTATTTAGATATGGGTAGACATAGGAGCTCTTACACAAACAAAACTCTCTCACTTGTGTCCTTGGGTTCTCTATCCTTAGAAAAAGGTAATAAAATACTAAAATATCCTATGCCTATAACTATTTCTATGCTATAACTAGTATAAACATCAATACCCTATAATTAGTAAAGTAATATCCTAGCTAATTAAATACTATGAATACTATATTCATTAGATACTATGTGATTGTATATATAATCCACTAATGGCTAATCATCATTTCATTCATTTTTTTAAAACTTAAATTTTTCAATAGTCATATGGGGTAAAATGTCTAGGGATTTCTAGCAATATTCTATGTTTCGAAGTAGTTCCTTTTTCATTAAAATCTGGGTATAGGATCCTTTGGCTTCTATTGTTTGATAGAATATGAATACATAATCTAATGCATCGAATGATTTTTTATCTTTGTCTTGTCCTAGATTTCATTTCTATTTTTCTTAATTGATCAATCCGTTGAGAATTGAAGGTACATATAACAACTTATATCTTTCTATACAAAAATTGGAAACTTGGAACCTGTACTATCCCACCTCCTCAGAAATAAATAGAAGAAATCGCTGTATTTCATTATAGTTGAATGAAAGATTCTTCCATTCGGGATCCAATCTCTAGTACTAAGCAAAGATGACGATTGGGGGGAATGAACCAAAATACTTGTTTGTTTTGTTACGGCAATAACGCTTAAATACCTTTAATATATATGGTAAGACCAAGACAATGGGTTAGATTTCCTACAAGAAAAAGGTTTTACAGCAAACCTATACTAGACACAAACTGAACATAGCAAAGAGTGAGTAGTATAATCGACGAATCATAAATGATTTTTTTTTTTTTTAAAAAAAACAATTTAACATTTTTTTTTTTGTTTTTCCAAATAGAAACAAAAAATAATCACACATTATCGAATGAATTCGACGGACCAAATCAAATCCACAAACCCACTCACTCATAGAATATATAAGAAGAAACGTTAAATATAATTTGATTTGTCGCCCAATTCGTTATCTCTCCATTATCTCTGAATCAATCAATCAGTTTGCTCTTGTTCTGCCAAAAACCGATTAGTGATTAGTTAGGGGATTCTCCAAATACAAGACAAGACCCAAGACCAAGAAAAGAATAGTTCCGTAGACCATGTGCTTAGGATTAGACTTGGTTGGTCCCCATAGAAATGAAAACTATACTAAACTAAAATATCATATATTATGATTAGGGCTATACGGACTCGACACCGTAGTACCATTCGCGGTAAAACAGATCAAACTGATTATAGTCGGAAATTAGATTCAACTTTTTCAAAGACCCAACATGCATTTTGTTGCATTGGGCTCTTTCATCAACTGGTGTAAAGTATCCAGTTAGTCCACCATATTTTTTCTTATAGTAAGATAATGCATGTTATCCGATGTGCTCTGATTTATTATTTGTATTCTGATCTAGGAGCAATACCAAAGTGTTTCAAAGAAGGGGTAAATGCGTGACCTTAGGTCCCTGCCTTCGCTAGATCAACCTAAGTTAAATGGAATCTCTATCGCTCCGCTGCACGTCGAATATGGAGACTTCATACACCTTAAAGTTCATAGGACTAAAAGAGGTTATTTTGAGGCCCTTATACTCATTATGCCTAGCATTGAATGGGCTTGGTATTTACCTTATCAACTATCAAATCAATGGCGGTTCTATTGATTTGAGCAAACTGAATTCGGCGCCTGAATCGGCCCGAACGCAAATATTTGTCCAGGCTATGTTCTCTGTTCCCTCGAACCTATGATTAAGACCTTGATTTCTCAATCCCGATCAATTAGTTCGTTGCAAATAGGCTCCTTTGAAAAGCATTGGCGCGCGTGTAAACGAGGTGCTCTACCAACTGAGCATATATCCCCTTGTCATAACCTCTTAAATATCGATTAAAAAATTTCTGTCACGATGGATATTCCCTAATCCACAATCAATAGCTCGTCTGATCTATTATTTATTTACCTTGAACAGAAGCCGATTGTATTGGTCTTCGAATCAATATTCCACCTATATCCCCGAAGTGATGGGTTATTTTTGTGGTGATAAATGACCTACTTACCTCAGTGGTTAGAGTATTGCTTTCATACGGCGGGAGTCATTGGTTCAATCCAATAGAGGTGAACTTATTAGATACCGGAGTCGATGAAATGATATCTAAGTAAGGTTGTTCGAAAACCCCATCTTCGTTTTTTTGTTTTATCAGATTAGACTTGATTGTGTTCAATTGGCAGAATCACTGTGGGTGTACAAAAAAAAAAAACATAATAAAGAACTTTTTAAAAACTTCTCTTTATTTTTGATGTATTGACTTGACTAGTAGGAATAACATTGACATCCTCTACTCGTGGCGCGTAGCTCGTCTGAGAGCTAGATTCGCTTCAATTGCTTGTCTCTTACCCTCAGCTCTACCAAGTTAGCTTCAGCTATTTCAAGAGCTTGTTGAGCTTCTTGCGGATCAATGTCAGTATTACTTTATTTCCGGCATCATTTCCTAAATGGTGATCTCATTATTACCGATTCTAGCGAACCACCGCCTCAGAGCACCGTTAACCATTGTCTTTGTTGAGGGGGGGCCTATTCTCAAAAGAACCTATATCTACAGCCGTGGCAATAGGGCGTGGTTTGGATACGCCAATTTGGCCACTATTAGTAGATAAAATTATTTCTTTCACTTCTGAGGTCCCAATATTCGATTAGGAGTCAGTACACAAAGATTTAAGGTCATTTCTTCAATTTGCTCTCCTCTTCTAAGTTCATAGCTTTCGCGGTAGCTTCATCGATGTTACCTACTAATAAAAGGCCTGCTCGGGAAGACTGTCTAACTCGCCGGAAAGGATCATGTTGAAACCCCCTAATGTTGTCTGCAAGACAAACATATGGGTTCCTGGAGAACCAGTAAATACTTCTGCCACGAAGAAGGGTTGTGATAAGAAACGCTCGATTTTTCGTGCTCTTGCTACAGTTAAACGATCTTCTTCGATAATTCGTCAACCCAAGAATAGCTATAATGTCCGTGACGTTCTATTGTAACGTTGTGAAGTTTGCTTAACCTTTGGCGCAGTTTCCATAATTTTCCTCGCCAACGATCCGAGGTTGTAACATAGTTGACGTGAATCTAAAGGATCCACTGCTGGATAAATACCTTTGGCAGCTAATCCTCTTGATAATACGGTAGTAGCATCTAAATGTGCAAATTTCTGGCAGGAGCAGGGATCGTGTCAAATCGCCGCGGTACATCACTGCTTGGATCGGAAGTTATCGATCCCTCTTTGGTAGAAGTAATTCTTTCTTGCAAAGAACCCTTTCTGTACTAAGGTAGTTTATAACCACTGCAGAAGGCATTCTCCCCAATAAAGGCGGATACTTCTGATCCTGCTTGGACGAAACGAAAGATATTTGTCGCTGAATAAAGTACGTCTTGTTCATTAACATCCCGGAAATATTCCGCCATAGTTAGGGCAGTCAAACAACTCTCATACGAGCTCCCGGCGGTTCATTCATTTGACCATAGACTAGAGCTACTTTTGATTCTGCAATATTTTTTTTCATTAATTACTCCGGATTCTTTCATTTCCATGTAAGATCATTTCCCTCACGAGGGTACGTTCGCCGTACTCCGCCAAATGACAGATACGCCCCATGAGCTTGGCAATGTTGTTGATCAATTCCATGATGAGTACTGTTTTACCTACTCCAGCTCCTCCAATAGTCCGATTGTTCCTCCACTGCGATAAGGAGCTAAAAGATCCACTACTTAATTCGTTTCAAAGATTGATATTTCGTCTCTAACTGTATAAAGGCAGGTGCAGGTCTATGATAGGAGTCATGTTGTGCTAGTATCTACAGGACCTAAATTATCAACAGGCTCCCCAAGAACGTTGAAATTCGTCCGAGGGTACTCCCCGACTGGAACGCTTAGAGGAGCTCCCGTGTCATCACTTCCATTCCTCTCATCAGTCCATCTTTCACTCATAGCTTACGCTCTAACTCGATTATTTCCTAATAATTGTTGTACCTCACAAGTCACATTAATTTTGCTGACCGATAGTATCTCGACCCTTAACTACCAAAGCGTTATAAATATTAGGCATCTTGCCCGAGGAAAAACAACATCCAGTACTGGGCCAATATTTGAGCGATACGCCCTAGGTTTTGTTCTTCAAGTGTGGAAACCGCAGGACTATAGAATGGGAGGATTTGATTCTCATAATTATAATTAAAGTAAGTATGTCGAAAGTTTTTTTGAATAGTGCCATGCCAAGTCGAAAATAAATGTCCGATATCAAATTATCGGTTAATTCAATAAGAAATAAATGAGTTAGCACTTGATTTAGTTGGTACCACCCAACCGAATAGATCAATCGTTTACTCATTCAATGAGTACATTTTCAAGTTCAGCCAATCCTTCTTTTTTCAAAAGAAATATTAAGTACATGAAATCACAGAAGTCTCTTTCATTTCTCTATCATTATAGGAAAAACCATCCGTATTAATTCTATATCTATAGAAAATTCAGAACCCAACTCCATTTATGATTCATTATTTCGATCTAATTGGCCATTGTTCTTTTTTTTTTGAATAGAATTGGATTTCCGCCTATCTATTCTTTATACCCTTTTAGGATGAATTATGCCTATTTTCACATCTAGGATTTACTTACAACATATATCACTGTCAAGAGTTAATTTTTCTTAGTATTTAGATTCAAAATAAGAAGGAGATCCATTTGATTTTTATTGTAAACTTGCAAAACAACATTGGTTTGGGTTGCGCCATATATATCAAAGAGTATACCATAATGAGGTATTTGATGAATCAAATACATGGTCTATAATGAACCATTTCATTTTAACATAACATTTGAAATTAGTTGATAATATTAGTTTAATATTTTTTCTCTTTTTTTTTTTTGAAAAATTTTGTCAAAGGTTTCATTCACGCATAATCATATCGAGTAGACCTTGTCGTTGTGAGAATTCTTAATTCATGCGTTGTAGGGAGGGACTTATGTCACCACAAACAGAGACTAAGCAAGTGTTGGATTTAAAGCTGGTGTTAAAGATTACAATTGACTTATATACTCCTGACCTACGAAGTCAAAGATACTGATATCTTGGCAGCATTCCGAGTAACTCCTCAACCTGGAGTTCCGCCCGAAGAGCAGGGGCTGCGGTAGCTGCCGAATCTTCTACTGGTACATGGACAACTGTGTGGACTGATGGACTACCAGTCTTGATCGTTACAAAGGGCGATGCTACACATCGAGGCCGTTGTTGGGGAGGAAAATCAATATATTGCTTATGTAGCTTATCCTTTAGACCTTTTTGAAGAAGGTTCTGTTACTAACATGTTTACTTCCATTGTGGGTAATGTATTTGGTTTCAAAGCCTTACGAGCTATACGTCGGAGGATCTGCGAATTCCCACTTCTTATTCCAAAACTTTCCAAGGCCCGCCTCACGGCATTCAGGTTGAAAGAGATAAGTTTGAACAAGTATGGTCGTCCCCTATTGGGATGTACTATTAAACCAAAATTGGGATTATCTGCAAAAACTACGGTAGAGCGGTTTATGAATTCTACGTGGTGGACTTGATTTTACAAAGATGATGAAAACGTGAACTCACAGCCATTTATGCGTGGAGAGATCGTTTCTTATTTTGCGCCGAAGCAATTTTTAAAAGCGCAGGCCGAAACAGGTGAAATCAAAGGACATTACTTGAATGCTACTGCGGGTACATGTGAAGAAATGATGAAAAGGGCCATATGTGCCAGAGAATTAGGAGTTCCTATCGTAATGCATGACTACTTAACTGGTGGATTCACTGCAAATACTAGCTTGGCTCAATTATTGCCGTGACAACGGCCTACTTCTTCACATCCATCGCGCAATGCATGCAGTTATTGATAGACAGAAAAATCAGGTAGCATTTCCGTGTACTAGCTAAAGCATACGTATGTCTGGTGGAGATCATATTCACGCCGGTACAGTAGTAGGTAAACTGGAAGGGGAACGTGAGATGACTTTAGGTTTCGTTGATTTATTACGTGAGGATTATATCGAAAAAGACCGAAGTCGCGGTATTTTCTTCACTCAAGATTGGGTCTCTATGCCAGGTGTTCTGCCCGTGGCTTCAGGGGGTATCATGTTTGGCATATGCCTGCTCTTGACCGAAATCTTTGGGGATGATTCCGTACTACAGTTTGGCGGAGGAACTTTAGGACCCCTTGGGGAAATGCACCTGGTGCAGTAGCTAATAGGGTGGCTTTAGAGGCGTGTGGTACAGCTCGTAATGAGGGGACGTGATCTTGCTCGTGAAGGTAATGAAATTATCCGTGAAGCTAGCAAATGGAAGCCCTGAACTAGCCGCTGCTTGTGAGTATGGAAAGAGATCAAATTCGAATTCGAACCAGTAGATAAGCTAGATAAAGAGAAAAAGTAAGTGTGCATAATTCAGTAATTCCTGTTTGTTCTCCTAATTGATTGCAATTAAAGTCGGCCCAATCTTTTCCTAAAAAAAAGATTGGGCCGATTGCCGAATAAAAAAAAAGAATGAGCATTCTATACTATGTATTTGCATATATCTTTTATATGTACAGATGTACAGATCTACCTATATATACAAGATAAGATCGAAGACTAAACCACTCAATACTTCTATTGTTGTTGTTGGATCATAGGATTGGATTAATTATGGATCCTTGGGATTGGGTGGACTTTTTTATATCTCCTAGTTTCAGGCCATAGATCAAGCCAAGGGAAAGGCTCCTTACCCATCCTATATATTGTCTTTTTCGTTTCCATGTTAAAATAGAAACTTAATTATTTGATTATACGAAAACAAATTCTTTATTCTTTATTTATAGAAATAAACAACTATCTCTATTTCGATGAGAATTTGTACATCACATGGAAGAAAGCTGTGTCTTTCTATTTAAAATTGAGAAAAAGATTCTATCAATATATATTGAAGTGATACCTCGGCTTCCCACAAAAGAGAATCATTTTACTTTCACTATTTGATTTCTTATCAGAATTAAGCATACGAACTAATCCTAATCATTAGGATTGTTAATTAATAACGAGTAAGTATTGAAAGAACGAGTAAGTAGTGAAAGAAATGATTATCCATCGAATGTATTGTATTTCATCAAATAGGGGGTAGAAAGACTCTATGGGAAAATGGTGGTTCCGTTCGATGTTGTCTAACGAGAAGTTAGAACATAGGTGTGGGCTAAGTAAATCAATGGATAGTCTTGATGGTATTGGACATACCAGTAGAAGTGAACAACCTATTCTAAACGATACGAAGAAAAAGATTCCTAGTTGGAATCATAGTGGTAATTATAGTTTCACTAATGTTGATTCTTTATTTGAAATCAAGGATATTTGGAGTTTGATCTCTGATGACACTTTTTTAGTTAGGGATAGTAATGGTGACAGTTACTCTGTATATTTTGATATTGAAAATCAGATTTTTGAGGTTGACAATGATAGTTCTTTTCTGAGTGAACTAGAAAAAAAACTTTCTAGTTATTTGAGTAGGGGGTATAGAAAAAGAATCACTACTATTATCATTACATGTATGATACTCAATCTAGTTGGAATAATACATTAATAGTTGCATTGATAGTTATCTTCGTTTTGAAGTCAGTATTAATAGTTCTATTTCGGGTAGTACCAACAATTACAGTGACAGTTACTTTTATAACTTCATTTGTACTGAAAATAGAAATAGTAGTGAGAGCGGTAGGTCTAGTAAAAGAACTAGAAAAAATTTCAATGATTTCCATGAAGAAGTAGAATTCCATGAAGAAGTAGAATCAGTTTCCATGAAGAAGTAGAATCAGATTTCCATGAAGAAGTAGAATCAGATTTCCATGAAGAAGTAGAATCAGATTTCCATGAAGAAGTAGAATCAGATTTCCATGAAGAAGTAGAATCAGATTTTCATGAAGAAGTAGAATCAGATTTCCATGAAGAAGTAGAATCGGATTTCCATGAAGAAGTAGAATCAGACTTCCATGAAGAAGTAGAATCAGACTTCCCATGAAGAAGTAGAATCCAATGATTTCAATATAAATCAAAAATACAAACATTTATGGGTTCACATGCGAAAATTGTTATGGGATTAATTATAAAAATTTTTTAAGTCAAAAATGAATATTTGTGAACAGTGTGGATATCATTTGAAAATGAGTAGTTCAGATAGAATTGAACTTTCGATTGATCCCGGAACTTGGGATCCTCTGGATAAAGATATGATATCTATAGACCCCATTGATTTTTCGTTCAAAAGAGGAACCTTATGGAGATCGTATCGATTTTTATCAAAGAAGGACAGGGTTTAGCTGATGCTATTCAAACAGGCATAGGTCAAATAAATGGTATTCCCGTGAGCAATTGGCGTTATGGATTTCAGTTTATGGGCAGGTAGTATGGGATCCGTAGTAGGGCGAGAAAATTACTCGTTGATCGAGTAGCTTACTAATCGATCTCTACCTGTCATTATTGTGTGTGCTTCTGGAGGAGCACGCATGCAAGAAGGAAGTTTGAGCTTGATGCAAATGGCTAAAATATCTTCTGCTTCATCTAATTATCAATCAGATAAAAGTATTCTATGTATCAATTCTTACATCATCCTACAACTGGTGGAGTAACAGCCAGTTTGGTATGTTGGGGATATCATTATTGCTGAACCTCACGCCTACATTGCATTTGCGGGTAAAAGAGTAATTGAACAAACATAAAAAGGTAATACCTGAAGGTTCACAAGTGTCGAGTATTTATTCCATAAAGGTTTATTCGACCAATAGTACCCACGTAATCTTTAAACGGTGTTCTGGGTGGAGTTATTTCAGGCTCCACGGTTTCTTTCCCTTGAATCCAAGTTCAAACATGTAAAGTATAGCACTAGATTCAGTTATTTTATTTGTAGCGAACCACGTATTTAATTCGTCGTTAATCAGGTGTTTTCTTTGGTGACATAATTTCCCTTGTTAATTCGTATAATTTTATTTTATATTTTATTATATTTTATTATATTTTATTATATTTTATTATATTTTATTATATTTTATTATATTTTATTATATTTTATTATATTTTATTATATTTTATTATATTTTATTATATTTTATTATATTTTATTATATTTTATTATATTTTATTATATTTTATTATATTTTATTATATTTTATTATATTTTATTATATTTTATTATATTTTATTATATTTTATTATATTTTATTATATTTTATTATATTTTATTATATTTTATTATATTTTATTATATTTTATTATATTTTATTATATTTTATTATATTTTATTATATTTTATTATATTTTATTATATTTTATTATATTTTATTATATTTTATTATATTTTATTATATTTTATTATATTTTATTATATTTTATTATATTTTATTATATTTTATTATATTTTATTATATTTTATTATATTTTATTATATTTTATTATATTTTATTATATTTTATTATATTTTATTATATTTTATTATATTTTATTTTAGTTCTTTATTATTTTATATTATTTATAATTATAATTATAATATAAATAATATAATAATAATAAATATAAAAATTTTTTCTAGAATATTTTAGAATATAGAATATATAGTTTCTATCTAATCATTTTCTATCTAATCATATAGAATTATAGTTGATATTACTTAGTACTTATAAATAAATAATATTTATTATAATTTTTTATAATATATTTATAATATAATAATGGCTTGATATTACTTATAATAGATACTTGATATACTTATAATAGATATATCATAAGTAATAGATATATCATAAGAAGATATCTTTCTAATAGATAGAAATATTAAACAGATAGAAATATTAAATTGAGGCACCTATTCTATGACAGATCCCAACTTACCCTCTATTTTGTGCCTTTAGTGGGCCTAGTATTTCCGGCAATTGCAATGGTTTCCTTATTCTTCATGTCCAAAAAATAAGATTGTCTAGACCCAATGGGACCGAATCTTATCAATTTATTTCAACACTGGATGATAATACAGATATTTATCTCGTGTAATATGGTATGATATGTGGCTCTTTCCGAACACACAAATGAAAGAACTGTTATGCGGATATATGATATCTGCATAATGCATGTATATGTGAATATAGCTGGTTCAAAATGGATTAGTGAATATTTTAAATAGAAAGTCAATGTATCTAACCAATTACTCCTAATGTTTCACATCAGAATAGTGCTAGTTGATGAAAGTTACTTCGGGATCAAGAAAGGTAAAGTAAATTTATTTGGGTTATTCGCTCAATTCCAATCGAATGCAACTGGATCTAGTATAGTATGAATTGGCGATCAGAACATATATGGATAGAACTTATAACGGGGTCTCGAAAAACGAGTAATTTTTGCTGGGCCTGTATCCTTTTTTAGGTTCACTAGGATTCTTAGTGGTTGGAACTTCCCGTTATCTTGGTAGGAATTTGATATCCGTATTTCCATCTCAGCAAATCATTTTTTTTCCACAAGGGATCGTGATGTCTTCTACGGGATCGCGGGTCTATTCATTAGCTCGTATTTGTGGTGCACAATTTCGTGGAATGTAGGTAGCGGTTATGACCGATTCGATAGAAAAGAAGGAATAGTGTGTATTTTTCGCTGGGGATTTCCTGGAATAAATCGTCGCATCTTCCTTCGCTTCTTTATGAGAGATATCCAATCAATCAGAATAGAGGTTTAAAGAGGGTCTTTATCCTCGTCGTGTCCTTTATATGGAAATCAGAGGCCAAGGAGCCATTCCCTTGACTCGTACTGATGAGAATTTTTACTCCACGAGAAATTGAACAAAAAGCTGCCGAATTGGCCTATTTCTGCGCGTACCAATGAAGTATTTTGAAACGAACTGAAGTGAAGAATAAAATGAAGAATCAATATTTTCTCAAGATGGGGGAAGGAACTTGAAACCTATCCGAACATGTATTTCGTAATACAGAATTCATCTTTTAGGCCCCAGATTTGGAATTGATACCCTTTTCTGGTTAGACGGTGAAACATTTCGAAAGAATTAATTGATCCAGGGGGAGGTTTTTTCGTCTCGAAACTCGATTCGTTACTTCAAGTGGGTTTTCGAGTATTCATCGAAAGGAACAAATGCAAATAAAATTGGTTTCAAATTTGCCCAATTGAGATATCCGGAATAATATTTATTTCTTTTTTTCTCATTTTCATCCGAAAAGGACTCTATTCTATGTCTATATTCCTTCTAAATTAAATAAAAAATAAAATTATTACACAATAATAGGAAAGGAATAGACCCATAGGTCAATACCTTGTTATACAACTCGTGCTTCAAAGAATATCAGATCAGATAGAGTCAAACGAATGAAGCAGGTTCATTAACAATTCAATTCACAGAAAAAAAAATGAAAAAAAAGAAAGCATTGGCCTCCCTCCCATATCTCGCATCTATAGTATTTTTGCCCTGGTGGGTTCTCTTTCTCATTTAATAAATGTCTGGAACCTTGGGTTACTAATGGTGGAATACCAGGCAATCCGAAAATTTTTTGAATCATATCAAGAGAAAAACGTTCTGGAACGATTCATAGAATTAGAAGAACTATTCCTATTGGACGAAATGATAAAGGAGTACCCGGAAACGCATATACAAAAACTTCATATAGGAATACACAAGGAAACAATACAATTAGTCAAAGCACACAATGAATATGATCTCCATATCATTTTGCATTTCTCGACAAATATAATCTGTTTCGCTATTCTAAGTGGTATTTTATTCTGAGTAATGAAGACACTCGTCATTCTTAATTCTTGGGTTCAGGAATTCCTCTATAACTTAAGTGACACAATAAAGCTTTTTCTATTCTTTTAGTTACTGATTTATGGATCGGATTTCACTCGACCCATGGTTGGGAACTAATGATCGGTTCGGTCTACAACGATTTTGGATTGGATCATAACGATCAATTATATCTGGTCTTGTTTCCACTTTTCCAGTATTCTAGATACAATTGTGAAATATTGGATCTTCCTTTTTTTAAATCGTGTATCTCCTTCGCTTGTAGTAATTTATCATTCAATGAATGAATAAAGAACTCATTTGATCTTATTATATCAATCAAATCAGAATCTTTCTTCGTGTATAAAGAAAGTATTTTCAATTTACTTAATTCTTTATACTTTTATCTGTTCAAGGTATTCGTCCTATATTCCAGTACCACTTCTTCCAGTACAATGACAGACTCGTGTATAGGGAAACTATACTAGCTACCTATCTAATTTATTGTAGAAATTCCGGGATCAATGATGGACATGCAAAATAAAAATACTTTTTCTGGGTAAAGGAAGAGATGACTCGATCCATTTCTGTATCGATCATGATATAGTAATAACTCGGGCTCTATTTCAAATGCCTATCCATCTTTTGCGCAGCAGGGTATGAAAACCCGCGAGAAGCAACGGGGACGAATTGTAATGTGCCAATTGCCCTTTAGCTAATAAACCCGTGGATATTGAAGTTCCGCAAGCTGTGCTTCCTGATACTGTATTTGAAGCAGTTGTTCGAATACCTTATGATAAGCAACTGAAACAAGTTCTTGCTAATGGTAAAAAGGGGACTTTGAATGTGGGGGCTGTTCTCATTTTACCCGACGGATTCGAATTAGCCCCCCTCTGATCGTATTTCTCCTGAGTTGAAAGAAAGATAGGAAATCTGTCCTTTTCAGAGTTATCGTCCCAATAAAAGAAAATATTATTGTGATAGGTCCTGTTCCCGGTCAGAAATATAGTGAAATCGTCTTTCCCATTCTTTCCCCCGACCCTGTACGAAGAAAGGACGTTCACTTCTTAAAATATCCCATATACGTAGGTGGAACAGAGGAAGGGGTCAGATTTATCCTGATGGTAGCAAAAGTAACAATACAGTCTATAATGCTACATCAGCAGTATAGTAAGCAGAATAGTACGTAAAGAAAAAGGGGGATATGAAATAACCATAGTTGATGCTCGGATGGACATCAAGTGGTTGATATTATACCTCCAGGACCAGAACTTCTTGTTTCAGAGGGTGAATCCATCAAGCTTGATCAACCATTAACAAGCATCCAATGTGGGAGGCTTTGGTCAGGAGATGCAGAATAGTGCTTCAAGACCCATTACGGGTCCAAGGTCTTTTGTTCTTCTTGGCATCTGTTATTTTGGCACAAGTTTTTTTGGTTCTTAAAAAGAAACAGTTTGAAAAGGTTCAATTGTACGAAATGAATTTCTAGGTGCAGAGATTCCTTAACATCAAGTTGGTAAAAGCGCCGAATTTTTTTTGATCCATACAATTATGTATGATCAAAAAATCTGTAAACCTTTTTGGTTGCTTTGTTTATACTTTTTTTTTTTCGTTTTGCGGGATGTCTGGAATTCATTACTTGTATCCTATTCTTAGTAATAGACATAGACATACAAGAAGAGAATACAGAGCAAGGATGGAAAAATGAAAGAAAGAAATCCTTTTAGGAGGGATTACTAGTCTTACGAGTCTTCTATTCGACACAAGAAAAGGGCGGAAAATCCTTTTTCTTGTGTCGTCTTATATCGAAATAATAATTATTTTTTCTCCTGTTCGTCAAAGATTACCATTCCTTCTTTTCCGGGTCCACCAGAACTCTTTTGGTTAGATTCATAGGAAGTGTGGACAAACAAAAAGAGAGAAAGGATTAGGGGAATAATTGATTGAGCAAATAGAACTTCTTCAATTAACTTAAACTTTAAACTTAGAGAAATTATTCAAGAGAAATTATTCAAGAGAAATTATTCAAGAGAAATTATTCAAGAGAAATTATTCAAGAGAAATTATTCAAGAGAAATTATTCAAGAGAAATTATTCAAGAGAAATTATTCAAGAGAAATTATTCAAGAGAAATTATTCAAGAGAAATTATTCAAGAGAAATTATTCAAGAGAAATTATTCAAGAGAAATTATTCAAGAGAAATTATTCAAGAGAAATTATTCAAGAGAAATTATTCAAGAGAAATTATTCAAGAGAAATTATTCAAGAGAAATTATTCAAGAGAAATTATTCAAGAGAAATTATTCAAGAGAAATTATTCAAGAGAAATTATTCAAGAGAAATTATTCAAGAGAAATTATTCAAGAGAAATTATTCAAGAGAAATTATTCAAGAGAAATTATTCAAGAGAAATTATTCAAGAGAAATTATTCAAGAGAAATTATTCAAGAGAAATTATTCAAGAGAAATTATTCAAGAGAAATTATTCAAGAGAAATTATTCAAGAGAAATTATTCAAGAGAAATTATTCAAGAGAAATTATTCAAGAGAAATTATTCAAGAGAAATTATTCAAGAGAAATTATTCAAGAGAAATTATTCAAGAGAAATTATTCAAGAGAAATTATTCAAGAGAAATTATTCAAGAGAAATTATTCAAGAGAAATTATTCAAGAGAAATTATTCAAGAGAAATTATTCAAGAGAAATTATTCAAGAGAAATTATTCAAGAGAAATTATTCAAGAGAAATTATTCAAGAGAAATTATTCAAGAGAAATTATTCAAGAGAAATTATTCAAGAGAAATTATTCAAGAGAAATTATTCAAGAGAAATTATTCAAGAGAAATTATTCAAGAGAAATTATTCAAGAGAAATTATTCAAGAGAAATTATTCAAGAGAAATTATTCAAGAGAAATTATTCAAGAGAAATTATTCAAGAGAAATTATTCAAGAGAAATTATTCAAGAGAAATTATTCAAGAGAAATTATTCAAGAGAAATTATTCAAGAGAAATTATTCAAGAGAAATTATTCAAGAGAAATTATTCAAGAGAAATTATTCAAGAGAAATTATTCAAGAGAAATTATTCAAGAGAAATTATTCAAGAGAAATTATTCAAGAGAAATTATTCAAGAGAAATTATTCAAGAGAAATTATTCAAGAGAAATTATTCAAGAGAAATTATTCAAGAGAAATTATTCAAGAGAAATTATTCAAGAGAAATTATTCAAGAGAAATTATTCAAGAGAAATTATTCAAGAGAAATTATTCAAGAGAAATTATTCAAGAGAAATTATTCAAGAGAAATTATTCAAGAGAAATTATTCAAGAGAAATTATTCAAGAGAAATTATTCAAGAGAAATTATTCAAGAGAAATTATTCAAGAGAAATTATTCAAGAGAAATTATTCAAGAGAAATTATTCAAGAGAAATTATTCAAGAGAAATTATTCAAGAGAAATTATTCAAGAGAAATTATTCAAGAGAAATTATTCAAGAGAAATTATTCAAGAGAAATTATTCAAGAGAAATTATTCAAGAGAAATTATTCAAGAGAAATTATTCAAGAGAAATTATTCAAGAGAAATTATTCAAGAGAAATTATTCAAGAGAAATTATTCAAGAGAAATTATTCAAGAGAAATTATTCAAGAGAAATTATTCAAGAGAAATTATTCAAGAGAAATTATTCAAGAGAAATTATTCAAGAGAAATTATTCAAGAGAAATTATTCAAGAGAAATTATTCAAGAGAAATTATTCAAGAGAAATTATTCAAGAGAAATTATTCAAGAGAAATTATTCAAGAGAAATTATTCAAGAGAAATTATTCAAGAGAAATTATTCAAGAGAAATTATTCAAGAGAAATTATTCAAGAGAAATTATTCAAGAGAAATTATTCAAGAGAAATTATTCAAGAGAAATTATTCAAGAGAAATTATTCAAGAGAAATTATTCAAGAGAAATTATTCAAGAGAAATTATTCAAGAGAAATTATTCAAGAGAAATTATTCAAGAGAAATTATTCAAGAGAAATTATTCAAGAGAAATTATTCAAGAGAAATTATTCAAGAGAAATTATTCAAGAGAAATTATTCAAGAGAAATTATTCAAGAGAAATTATTCAAGAGAAATTATTCAAGAGAAATTATTCAAGAGAAATTATTCAAGAGAAATTATTCAAGAGAAATTATTCAAGAGAAATTATTCAAGAGAAATTATTCAAGAGAAATTATTCAAGAGAAATTATTCAAGAGAAATTATTCAAGAGAAATTATTCAAGAGAAATTATTCAAGAGAAATTATTCAAGAGAAATTATTCAAGAGAAATTATTCAAGAGAAATTATTCAAGAGAAATTATTCAAGAGAAATTATTCAAGAGAAATTATTCAAGAGAAATTATTCAAGAGAAATTATTCAAGAGAAATTATTCAAGAGAAATTATTCAAGAGAAATTATTCAAGAGAAATTATTCAAGAGAAATTATTCAAGAGAAATTATTCAAGAGAAATTATTCAAGAGAAATTATTCAAGAGAAATTACAAAAATTAGTAATAAACCCCAGTATAGACTGGTACGATTCAATTCAACATTTTGTTCATTCGGGTTTGATTGTGTCATAGCTCTATAATTAAAATTAGGTTTATCGTTGGATGAACTGCATTGCTGATATTGACCCCAAAAAAGAAACGGTAGGTACAGCTAGTCCGTGAACAGCCAACCATCGCACTGTAAAAATTGGATAGGTTCGATCTATGGTCATTGGGGGCCTCCTAAAAGGATTTACTAAATTCATCAAGTTGTTCCAAAGAATCAAAACGGCCGGTTATCAATGGAATACCTTGTCGGCTCTCTGTGAAATACTCGTTTGGCCGAGGACTTCCAAACACGTCGTAAGCTAAACCCGTACTGACGAATAACCAACCCGCAATGAATAGGGAAGGTATAGTAATGCTATGAATGACCCAGTATCGAATACTGGTAATAATATCAGCAAAAGAACGTTCTCCCGTGCTTCCAGACATTCTGAGCTCCACAAATTTTTGTACATTCAAAAAAGGGAATCGATTCCTTGAAAGATGGGATCAGTAAATGGAAAACTACTGATATTGCATCTTTGTGAGATCGTCAATTTTGTACCAAAGGTTTATTTCAAGTATACCGATCAGTATAGCTATCCTTCCTCTGGCACAGCAACGCAGTCTCGATCGGTACCGAAATGCTACATAATTCTTTTCTTCTTTTTTTGTTCCTTGTCTATGCATAACTCTATGTTATTCAATAGATCAATAGAAAATTACTCAAATTCCTTATAAGATTTCCATTATTGGATTCGTAATAGAAAGTAAAGATCTTGGAAAAGCGTGAATCGATGGTTTCTAATAATTTATGAAGCATATTAAATATTCACTTATGGAACATATTATAATATTCACACAATTCAATTATATGTATGCGAAATCTATAATAAACCCATTTTGGGGTTAAAGTTTTTTTGTTCAAATCTTTTTATTTCAAGTAATTGGTTGGTCGTATAATACAATAAATATACTGTAATACAAAATACAATAGTATATACTATATTAGTGAAAGAAACAGAATATACTATATTAGTGAAAGAAACAGAACCCAGTTGGAACAATCCATATTCGTGATGCAACCGTTATTGTATTAGATCCAAAACAAAGGTTCTTTCTTGACCAAACTAGAAGTATGGAACTCCATGATATGGAAAGACAGAATATAGAATCTAAAAGGATAATGGACGTTGTTCGTCTTTGAATCGAGTTGGACCTGAAAAAAAAGAATAAAAATATAAAAATTAAAAATAAGTAAAGGTTTTATTTTTTTCGATAGATCGTGGGACACCTTTTTCTTTTCATTCGAAATATTATGTTATGGGCAATTAAGCAACCTATTACTGTACTGAGTCCAATGAGTTAAAATAAATAAAAGGTAAATAGTATCAGGCCGTTCGTTCCAAAAAAGATTAGATCCTATTGAAATAGAAAGGAAATGATTAAAATGGAATTTTCAAATCCAATTCTTTTATTCCAAAATTACTTAAATTACTTATATTTTATTTAATATTTAATTTATTTAATATTTAATTTATTTAATATTTAATTTATTTAATATTTAATTTATTTAATATTTAATTTATTTAATATTTAATTTATTTAATATTTAATTTATTTAATATTTAATTTATTTAATATTTAATTTATTTAATATTTAATTTATTTAATATTTAATTTATTTAATATTTAATTTATTTAATATTTAATTTATTTAATATTTAATTTATTTAATATTTAATTTATTTAATATTTAATTTATTTAATATTTAATTTATTTAATATTTAATTTATTTAATATTTAATTTATTTAATATTTAATTTATTTAATATTTAATTTATTTAATATTTAATTTATTTAATATTTAATTTATTTAATATTTAATTTATTTAATATTTAATTTATTTAATATTTAATTTATTTAATATTTAATTTATTTAATATTTAATTTATTTAATATTTAATTTATTTAATATTTAATTTATTTAATATTTAATTTATTTAATATTTAATTTATTTAATATTTAATTTATTTAATATTTAATTTATTTAATATTTAATTTATTTAATATTTAATTTATTTAATATTTAATTTATTTAATATTTAATTTATTTAATATTTAGGGATAGATCTTACCTTTCTTTTTATCCCCTTAAACAAACCGAAATGATTGAAGTTTTTCTATTTGGAATCGTCTTAGGTCTAATTCCTATTACTTTAGCAGGATTATTCGTAACCGCATATTTACAATATAGACGTGGTGATCAGTTGGACCTTTGATTGAGTAATATTTCTTTCTTTTTTTGATTGACCTCCTGCAGGAAGGAGGTCAATTCAAGTTTTCAAGTTACAATTCAACTTTTTGTTTTGTTAAATTATTTTATTGTGATTCGACATCAAATAAACCGAATCACGCTCTGTAGGATTTGAACCTACGACATCGGGTTTTGGAGACCCGCGTTCTACCGAACTGAACTAAGAGCGCTTTCTTATCCTTATGACAGGAGATACGACTGTACTGTAAAGAAAAGTAATTTTTCTACCCCCAATACGTCTTGCATACATATAGTATGCAAGACCAGAAGATTATGTCCAATTTTAATCGATCTCAATGAATCCCTCGTTACTGCCCATGGGAGAAGTAATAGGTAGGGATGACAGGATTTGAACCCGTGACATTTTGTACCCAAAACAAACGCGCTACCAAGCTGCGCTACATCCCTTTTCAAAATTGTTGTACAGTTTCATTGTACAAAATCCCTGTCTTGTTTTCCATATCGTCATTTTCTCCTCCATCTATATACAATTTTCTTGTCATTTCTTCTTTTTGGTTTTTTGGTTTCATATAATAAAAGAATTATATACATCTGAACCCTAACGTATAAAAAAGTTAATATTTATCAGTAATGCTCAGGAACAAGGGATTAGATTTTTTTTTCTTTTACAAAAAAAGAAAAAAATCTATTGCTTCATTGTACATATCTATTTTAGTTAGGAATCCTGTTTAGTTAGGAATTCTGTGTAAAAAAATACAAATGATCTTGAACTACAGCATCTGACCATATATGTATTACAATCTATAATAGAAGGAGGATTTTCAATGCGAGATATAAAAACATATCTCTCCGTGGCACCTGTGCTAAGTACTCTATGGTTTGGGTCTTTAGCAGGCCTATTGATAGAAATTAATCGGTTATTTCCGGATGCCTTGTCATTCCCCTTTTTTTAATTCTAGTTATTGATTGATATGCGAAGAAATGAATAAAATTAGAGATACAATTCCACGTGACTAAAATTTCTAATTTCGCCCCTATTTTTTCAGTTCTTTAGGATAGGAACAATTGAGAGTTAGAAAGAAATTGTATTATTTAATTATTACTCCATTAAATTATTACTTTATTATTCTATTACTTTATTATTCTATTACTTTATTATTCTATTACTTTATTATTCTATTACTTTATTATTCTATTACTTTATTATTCTATTACTTTATTATTCTATTACTTTATTATTCTATTACTTTATTATTCTATTACTTTATTATTCTATTACTTTATTATTCTATTACTTTATTATTCTATTACTTTATTATTCTATTACTTTATTATTCTATTACTTTATTATTCTATTACTTTATTATTCTATTACTTTATTATTCTATTACTTTATTATTCTATTACTTTATTATTCTATTACTTTATTATTCTATTACTTTATTATTCTATTACTTTATTATTCTATTACTTTATTATTCTATTACTTTATTATTCTATTACTTTATTATTCTATTACTTTATTATTCTATTACTTTATTATTCTATTACTTTATTATTCTATTACTTTATTATTCTATTACTTTATTATTCTATTACTTTATTATTCTATTACTTTATTATTCTATTACTTTATTATTCTATTACTTTATTATTCTATTACTTTATTATTCTATTACTTTATTATTCTATTACTTTATTATTCTATTACTTTATTATTCTATTACTTTATTATTCTATTAAAAGAATTATATACATCTGAACCCTAACGTATAAAAAAGTTAATATTTATCAGTAATGCTCAGGAACAAGGGATTAGATTTTTTTTTCTTTTACAAAAAAAGAAAAAAATCTATTGCTTCATTGTACATATCTATTTTAGTTAGGAATCCTGTTTAGTTAGGAATTCTGTGTAAAAAAAAAAAAAAAAAAAAAAAAAAAAAAAAAAAAAAAAAAAAAAAAAAAAAAAAAAAAAAAAAAAAAAAAAAAAAAAAAAAAAAAAAAAAAAAAAAAAAAAAAAAAAAAAAAAAAAAAAAAAAAAAAAAAAAAAAAAAAAAAAAAAAAAAAAAAAAAAAAAAAAAAAAAAAAAAAAAAAAAAAAAAAAAAAAAAAAAAAAAAAAAAAAAAAAAAAAAAAAAAAAAAAAAAAAAAAAAAAAAAAAAAAAAAAAAAAAAAAAAAAAAAAAAAAAAAAAAAAAAAAAAAAAAAAAAAAAAAAAAAAAAAAAAAAAAAAAAAAAAAAAAAAAAAAAAAAAAAAAAAAAAAAAAAAAAAAAAAAAAAAAAAAAAAAAAAAAAAAAAAAAAAAAAAAAAAAAAAAAAAAAAAAAAAAAAAAAAAAAAAAAAAAAAAAAAAAAAAAAAAAAAAAAAAAAAAAAAAAAAAAAAAAAAAAAAAAAAAAAAAAAAAAAAAAAAAAAAAAAAAAAAAAAAAAAAAAAAAAAAAAAAAAAAAAAAAAAAAAAAAAAAAAAAAAAAAAAAAAAAAAAAAAAAAAAAAAAAAAAAAAAAAAAAAAAAAAAAAAAAAAAAAAAAAAAAAAAAAAAAAAAAAAAAAAAAAAAAAAAAAAAAAAAAAAAAAAAAAAAAAAAAAAAAAAAAAAAAAAAAAAAAAAAAAAAAAAAAAAAAAAAAAAAAAAAAAAAAAAAAAAAAAAAAAAAAAAAAAAAAAAAAAAAAAAAAAAAAAAAAAAAAAAAAAAAAAAAAAAAAAAAAAAAAAAAAAAAAAAAAAAAAAAAAAAAAAAAAAAAAAAAAAAAAAAAAAAAAAAAAAAAAAAAAAAAAAAAAAAAAAAAAAAAAAAAAAAAAAAAAAAAAAAAAAAAAAAAAAAAAAAAAAAAAAAAAAAAAAAAAAAAAAAAAAAAAAAAAAAAAAAAAAAAAAAAAAAAAAAAAAAAAAAAAAAAAAAAAAAAAAAAAAAAAAAAAAAAAAAAAAAAAAAAAAAAAAAAAAAAAAAAAAAAAAAAAAAAAAAAAAAAAAAAAAAAAAAAAAAAAAAAAAAAAAAAAAAAAAAAAAAAAAAAAAAAAAAAAAAAAAAAAAAAAAAAAAAAAAAAAAAAAAAAAAAAAAAAAAAAAAAAAAAAAAAAAAAAAAAAAAAAAAAAAAAAAAAAAAAAAAAAAAAAAAAAAAAAAAAAAAAAAAAAAAAAAAAAAAAAAAAAAAAAAAAAAAAAAAAAAAAAAAAAAAAAAAAAAAAAAAAAAAAAAAAAAAAAAAAAAAAAAAAAAAAAAAAAAAAAAAAAAAAAAAAAAAAAAAAAAAAAAAAAAAAAAAAAAAAAAAAAAAAAAAAAAAAAAAAAAAAAAAAAAAAAAAAAAAAAAAAAAAAAAAAAAAAAAAAAAAAAAAAAAAAAAAAAAAAAAAAAAAAAAAAAAAAAAAAAAAAAAAAAAAAAAAAAAAAAAAAAAAAAAAAAAAAAAAAAAAAAAAAAAAAAAAAAAAAAAAAAAAAAAAAAAAAAAAAAAAAAAAAAAAAAAAAAAAAAAAAATGGAGAAAATTTTTTTTATTGAAACATATTCGTTCATTCCTATTACTATCTTAATTTATTTTTATTCTATTTTCCCGGAGTTCCTTCTCCGGGGAATTCTGTTTCAATCATTCCTGTACTGTATATTACTTTAGAATCTACTTTAATTACTTTAGAATCTACTTTAATTACTTTAGAATCTACTTTAATTACTTTAGAATCTACTTTAATTACTTTAGAATCTACTTTAATTACTTTAGAATCTACTTTAATTACTTTAGAATCTACTTTAATTACTTTAGAATCTACTTTAATTACTTTAGAATCTACTTTAATTACTTTAGAATCTACTTTAATTACTTTAGAATCTACTTTAATTACTTTAGAATCTACTTTAATTACTTTAGAATCTACTTTAATTACTTTAGAATCTACTTTAATTACTTTAGAATCTACTTTAATTACTTTAGAATCTACTTTAATTACTTTAGAATCTACTTTAATTACTTTAGAATCTACTTTAATTACTTTAGAATCTACTTTAATTACTTTAGAATCTACTTTAATTACTTTAGAATCTACTTTAATTACTTTAGAATCTACTTTAATTACTTTAGAATCTACTTTAATTACTTTAGAATCTACTTTAATTACTTTAGAATCTACTTTAATTACTTTAGAATCTACTTTAATTACTTTAGAATCTACTTTAATTACTTTAGAATCTACTTTAATTACTTTAGAATCTACTTTAATTACTTTAGAATCTACTTTAATTACTTTAGAATCTACTTTAATTACTTTAGAATCTACTTTAATTACTTTAGAATCTACTTTAATTACTTTAGAATCTACTTTAATTACTTTAGAATCTACTTTAATTACTTTAGAATCTACTTTAATTACTTTAGAATCTACTTTAATTACTTTAGAATCTACTTTAATTACTTTAGAATCTACTTTAATTACTTTAGAATCTACTTTAATTACTTTAGAATCTACTTTAATTACTTTAGAATCTACTTTAATTACTTTAGAATCTACTTTAATTACTTTAGAATCTACTTTAATTACTTTAGAATCTACTTTAATTACTTTAGAATCTACTTTAATTACTTTAGAATCTACTTTAATTACTTTAGAATCTACTTTAATTACTTTAGAATCTACTTTAATTACTTTAGAATCTACTTTAATTACTTTAGAATCTACTTTAATTACTTTAGAATCTACTTTAATTACTTTAGAATCTACTTTAATTACTTGAACCCACGCTCAAGGATGACTGTGGAAATATGTAAAGCTTTGTATTATAAGCTATTGTGCAGGATTTTACGATTAAGAAGCAATTGCTTCTTGTACAGATTGTGTATTAATCTACTATAACTATACAATACCTTATTCTCACGAGTTACTGCATTTATCCGAGTGATCCACAAACGACGAAAATCCCTCTTTTGCCTGCCTCTATCTCGATGAGAGGAAGCCAAAGCTCTCATTTTCTGTTGAGTAATCGTTCGAGTAAGTCTTGAATGAGCTCCTCTAGAGGTTGATGCAAATAAACGAATTTTTGTTCGACGTCTCCGAGCTGTATATCCCCGTCTAACTCTGGTCATTGAATCAAATTAAACCTTAATGAATAACTAATTGATTTCGATTCTTTCAGTCATCCTTTTCCCCTCTCACGGTCGATTAATAACAAAACGGATTATTCCGATATATAAAATATAAATTCCAATGGCTTTTGCTACTATAACCTTCCTGACCACAATTTTTTATTCCGTCCAGGCATTTCACCTGCAAATAAGAAATTCTAATGATACTAAAAAAAAATAGTGGGTTCCATCGTTTCTATGGTTACTTCTTAAACGGTGAGGTCCTCTCTATACACCGGAGCCTCTTCTTTCATTTAACCAAATGGTATTGTGAACTTGTATAGTTCACACTCTTTGGCTCTACCCATCAATTATAGAGTAATAGCTCTTTTCACAATAAGAGTTATCTATACAGTGACGGCATTTAATTAGGAAAGTTGGCTAGGTAGCTGACCCTCTTAGTCCGCTCTTTTAACAATAGGAGCATAATCTTTTTGCTTCTTATAATACTATTTCCTCCGCTTAATGGATAACTATTTGCTACCAATGGGGAATTGCTTTTCATCTCAAATCTAGGTGATTGGATTTGCACCAATGGAAACCATAAATTCCATACACAATATAGGTATATGATAGATCTTTTCCATTTACCCTATTCATTGGTACCGGTCATTGACACTGGAAAAATTGTCTCATTTGTTCGAACTCATGATCTGAACGAGTCGCACATACACCCTAGTACATGTTCCTCGACGCTGAGGACATCCTCTAAGAGCGGGAGATTTCGTAACATTTCTTATTGGCTGTCTTGCGTTTCTAATAAGTTGTTTAATAGTTGGCATGTCGTATCGTATATATATATATATGTATATATAGAATTAGAATGGAATGGGTTGGTTTAGATCGATCTTAACCTGATGATTGGATTGATGATTATGAATTTTTTCTATTCAATACCAAATCACAGAAAATTCGAATTATGGTTTGAAATGGATTTACACGAAATCCCCGGTATTTTCATTTTCGACCGCTACGAGATCAACAATGCCATGAGCTTGGGCTTCTGTTGCTGACATAAAAACATCCCTTTCCATGTCTTCGGATACAACCCATAAAGGCTTGCCCGTTCTTTGTACATAAACCTTTGTGAGGGTTTCACGAAGTTTCAGTAGTTCTTCCATTTCCAGGACAAATTCCCCTGTTCGTGATTCATAAAAAGAACTAGCAGGTTGATGAATCATGACCCTAATTATATTGATATTGATATAACATCATGAACGGTTCCTCTATCTCGCATGATTGGGCTAATGTAAGGGATAAAAAAAATAACAAGAAGAAATTGAACAACCGTACAGGCATCTTCTGTGCGTTGCATACGGCTCCGCAATGGAATTTACTTTTTTCTTCTCTTCTATTCTATCTAAGAAAGAAAGAGAATCCATCTGATTCAGATCGTTGAATGATCCATTTACCACCCTTCCTTTCGTAGGAGTCAAAAATACTATGATGGTTCTGTTGCTTTATATATTTATCTCGTCTGTGATTTAGCAATCCCAAAGTGCCTTTCTGATACGATCAAATAAGGAAAACTGATCTTTTTTTTTTCATTTTCGTACTCTTCCATAACATAAATATCAGAAAGAAACTTCTGGTGTGGAAGAAAAATGGTTTGTGACGCTGAAATGTACCCCCGACACATAAAATCAACAAATCGGAAATAACCTTTGTTTCATACTACTATCTCGATACAAAATCTCATGTTATGAAAAAACAATAATGGTTTGTTCATATCGAACTCGAAGTGCCATGCTATTATTACTTATTATTCATATTCAATATGGCGAAGGCATAGTCTTTCTTTTTTTTTTTCAAATAAAAACTCATTGGCGCCAAGCGTGAGGGAATGCTAGACGTTTGGTAATTTCTCCTCCGATCAGAATGAAAGATCCCATAGAAGCGGCTAACCCCATGCATATTGTATGCACATCGGGTGGCACAAATTGCATAGTATCATAAATAGCTATTCCTGATACTACCCATCCGCCGGGAGAGTTTATAAACAAAAAAAGATCCCTAGTATTATCTTCTATACTGAGATATACCATGAGACCAACAATTTGATTTGAGATCTCGCTATTAACCTCTTGACCTAAAAAAAGTAATCTTTCTCGATGAAGTCGGTTGATTAGGACAAAATTGGTTCCTTTAGGAACTGTACGTGCACCTTTGGATGCATACGGTTCAAAAAAATTGCGAAAAAAGAATCAATGTGTCGATTCCAGTTCTATTTTTTTTTTTCTGTAATAGGTTTTTGTTTTTCTAATAAAGCTTCCATTTTTTAAAAGACATGAGATGAGTTTTGGCTTCCTTACCTATAAAAAAAGAATTTACTGAACTTATTGAAATTGAATTGAACAAATCTCTCTCATTGATGTATTGTTTCATCGACATTCAAATCACGATGTAATTTTCTTGTTTCTGAATGGGCCTTTTCAATTCTTTTAGGTTCATGTTCTACTCCGGGAAAAGATCTGTCCGAATTCCATTTGCACATATAGGGCAAATGGTCTCAGTACCACTTCTTTTTGTTACGACTTTTTTTTTTCAATTCGTTTCATGCCTTTCCCCAATCATTCGATGTACTCATCATACTATTCCGTTGGTTATTGGTTGGACGTTTGAAATCACTCCTATAATAAGGATAAGAATCGTTTATGATACAAGCGGTAATCGTACATTACATGGATTACCAATTTGGTATTTTCTGAACGGAGCCTGGATACTTTATTACTTTATTTTATTTTTATTTTTCCAAGTCAACCATAAATTCTCCTAATTGATCCTCAAAATAAATAAATTGATCTAATTGCACTTCACGCTCCGAATGATTGATGGTTCACTCAATACAATATTTCTTAGGCGAAACAGAGGATATTTCGATCGAGGGAGAGAACGGGTAAATTCCATATAACCCAATATGTCTGACAAGTCGCACTATAAGTCAACCCAAACTGCATCTTCCTCTCCAGGACTCCGAAAAGGTACTTTTGGAACACCAACGGGCATTAAATTAAAGAAAAAATTGAGTACTATACTTCACTTTAATGTGGAAACATAACAATGGCTTTATCGTCTTCATCCCTTTTTCTGTTTATTGTATTTTATACATAGATTTTTATACATAAATTGGAAGGTTTATTTTATAGAGTAAGACAGAATGAATAAAGAAAAATTTTAACTAACGGATCAATCGTTGGAGTAATAAACAAGTATCTACGCATTCGTTTCCCTAAAGTAGAACTAATCCTCCCATTGCGTATTGGTACTTATCGGGTATAGAATAGATCTGCTTCTCTTTGTTCTTACGAACAGAATTGTTCCATTATTTTCAATGGAACGGAATAAAAATTAACCCTTTCTCATACGGAATCTACTGAAAAGGTTAGATACATAGTATAGTCTTTTCCAATGCGATAAAATAAAGTGACATAGTGTCTATTTTTCTTTGATAAAGGGGTATTTCCATGGGTTTGCCTTGGTATCGTGTTCATACTGTCGTATTGAATGATCCCGGTCGATTGCTTTCTGTCCATATAATGCATACAGCCCTAGTTGCTGGTTGGGCCGGTTCGATGGCTTTATACGAATTAGCGGTTTTTGATCCCTCTGACCCCGCTCTTGATCCAATGTGGAGACAAGGTATGTTCGTTATACCCTTCATGACTCGTTTAGGAATAACCAATTCGTGGGGTGGTTGGAGTATTTCAGGAGGAACTGTAACGAATCCCGGTATTTGGAGTTATGAAGGTGTGGCAGGGGCACATATTGTGTTTTCTGGCTTGTGCTTCTTGGCAGCTATCTGGCATTGGGTGTATTGGGACCTAGAAATATTCTGTGATGAACGTACGGGCAAACCATCTTTGGATTTGCCTAAGATCTTTGGAATTCATTTATTTCTCTCAGGGTTGGCTTGCTTTGGCTTTGGCGCATTTCATGTAACAGGTTTGTATGGTCCTGGAATATGGGTGTCCGATCCTTATGGACTAACTGGAAAAGTACAACCTGTAAGTCCAGCGTGGGGCGCGGAAGGCTTTGATCCTTTTGTTCCCGGAGGAATAGCCTCTCATCATATTGCAGCGGGTACATTGGGCATATTAGCAGGCTTATTCCATCTTAGTGTCCGTCCGCCTCAACGTCTATACAAAGGATTACGTATGGGCAATATTGAAACTGTACTTTCCAGTAGTATCGCTGCTGTTTTTTTTGCAGCTTTCGTTGTTGCTGGAACTATGTGGTATGGTTCAGCAACTACCCCAATCGAATTATTTGGTCCCACTCGTTATCAGTGGGATCAGGGATACTTTCAGCAAGAAATATATCGAAGAGTTAGCGCCGGACTAGCCCAAAATCTGAGTTTATCGGAAGCTTGGTCTAAAATTCCCGAAAAATTAGCTTTTTATGATTACATTGGTAATAATCCAGCAAAAGGGGGATTATTCAGAGCAGGGTCAATGGACAACGGGGATGGAATAGCTGTTGGGTGGTTAGGACACCCCGTCTTTAGAGATAAAGAAGGGCGCGAGCTTTTTGTACGTCGTATGCCTACCTTTTTTGAAACATTTCCGGTAGTTTTGGTAGATGGAGACGGAATTGTTAGAGCCGATGTTCCTTTTAGAAGGGCAGAATCAAAGTATAGTGTTGAACAAGTAGGTGTAACTGTTGAGTTCTATGGTGGCGAACTCAATGGAGTCAGTTATAGTGATCCTGTGACTGTAAAAAAATATGCTAGACGTGCCCAATTAGGTGAAATTTTTGAATTAGATCGGGCTACTTTGAAATCTGATGGCGTTTTTCGCAGCAGTCCAAGGGGTTGGTTCACTTTTGGCCATGCTACGTTTGCTTTGCTCTTCTTTTTCGGACACATTTGGCATGGCGCTAGAACCTTGTTCAGAGATGTTTTTGCTGGCATTGATCCAGATTTGGATGCTCAAGTGGAATTTGGAGCATTCCAAAAACTTGGAGATCCAACTACAAAGAGACAAGTAGTCTGATACAACATTGCTCTGGTATCTTTCGCCTCTTTTTTGATTTGACATAGGGTTAGGGTACTGAAGAAATCTTGACTTGAATCACCATCTTTTCTTTGACTCTTTCCTTTTCTTTATATGGTAAATGATGCCAAATGAATAGGTGTGGAAGCTATAATTGTAAACCACGATCGAATCTATGGAAGCATTGGTTTATACATTCCTTTTAGTCTCGACTTTAGGGATAATTTTTTTCGCTATCTTTTTTCGAGAACCGCCTAAGGTTCCAACTAAAAAATGAAATAATTTTTCATTATCTCAATTGAAGTAATGAGTCTCCCCATATGGGAGGCTCATTACTTCAACTAGTCCCCGTGTTCTTCGAATGGATCTCTTAGTTGTTGTGAGGGTTGCCCAAAAGCGGTATATAAGGCGTACCCAGTAAAGCTTACAAGTAAACCAGATATGAAGATGGCGACTAGGGTTGCTGTTTCCATTTTTAGACAATTTCAAGATCACAATGGATCTACGATAAGATCGTTTATTTACAACTACAACGGAATGGTATACAAAGTCAACAGATCTCAACCAATGATTAAATAGGATTTATGGCTACACAAACCGTTGAGGATAGTTCTAGATCTGGGCCAAGACAAACTACTGTAGGGAATTTATTGAAACCATTGAATTCGGAATATGGTAAAGTAGCTCCGGGCTGGGGGACTACACCATTAATGGGAGTCGCAATGGCCCTATTTACGGTATTCCTATCTATTATTTTGGAAATTTATAATTCTTCCGTTTTACTGGATGGAATTACAATGAGTTAAGTTTATAAGAACTTTGAAGTCCTAGTTTTCAATCAAAAAATTACTTTACTTAAAACTCGGATTTCTAGACCATTCTGGTAGTTCGACCGTGGAATTTATTTGTTTCGGTATCTCCGGAATATGAGTGTGTGACTTGTTATAATTGATCCTATTGATAATACAGAGAATGGTCCTGTTATCTCTATCGAGATGATTCTATTTCGTCGGATAGTTATTCTAGTATCTGGAGCACGGAATATATATAGAATATAGAATAGATTAAGAAAAGAAATATTAAAACTATGATTCATACCTACTATTCAGACCTCGCAACCGGACTCAGAAATTTTCAAATAGATATTTCCTAAATCAAACGATTTTTCTTCCTTCAGACTTTTTTTTTTCTTGACCGAAGGACAACTCTTTTTCTAGATTTTGTTGAGTCATTACATTCATCGAATAAGTGATCATCAAAGGGTTCTTACTCAGAGAACCTTTGAGTTTAGCTTGAGGCTTTGCTTTATTAATTTATTAAATTAAATCATCGTGGTTCTAGTATGAATCTGGGGTTTCAATTGATTCATAGGGTCTCAACAAGCAAATTCCTATCAATAGTAAAACAAGAATCAATCCGCATTACACAAAAAAACAAGAAATAAAATAACAAATAAAAAAATAGGGAAGAGAAGATTCAAAAGGCCTGTAATGATCAACATCAAAAGAGACAGATGAGCCAACTTGATATTTTGAGGCATTATCATACAAAGAAGAAATTTCGTATTTTTGTTACTTCGTATCTTCGGGTCGGGGCAAATCAAGCGGCTAAGCTAAGAAGTTTTGAACTTTCTATTACATATCCGTTGAAATCAGCATTTGTGTGTTTCTGCTTGAGCCGTACGAGATGAAATTTTCATATACGGTTCTCAGAGGGGGAGTCCCTTGGCCTTGGTTACCTATCTCAATAAAGTATATGATTGGTTTGAGGAACGTCTTGAGATTCAGGCGATTGCAGATGATATAACTAGTAAATATGTTCCTCCTCATGTCAACATATTTTA
>PYDT01000113.1:50000-68527 GCA_004837865.1 Musa balbisiana
AATAAATAAATCAATTAAATTACGAGAAGCTTCATAAAGTGCTTCCTTAGGAGTTAAACTTCCATTCGTCCATATTTCTAGAAAAAGTATCTCTTGTTTTTCATTCCATTCCATAAGAATGAATACTATGATTCGCATTTCGAACAGGCATAGATACAGCATTCTATAGATAACTTCATTTTAGAGTTAGTTGTTGGTTTCGTACGATATCACGATTCGCTGCTTTGTAATCCAATACACAAATCATTGGTTCCGTCAGGTTAGCTATATGTTGTGTTGTGTCACTATTTCCACGGAAGGTGGTGAGATGATATCTTGCAGCGGGTTACGTATTTAGGGCCCCTGGGCGCACAAGATGCGTCTTCTAACTCATATTGTAATTTCACTAAATTTTCTTCAAAATTAGTAAAAATTCAGTACCGATTCTTTCACTACATTAGCGTAGATAATTATGCGGCACTTTCTCAGAGTTTTGCAGTCTGCTAAATGTTCGCTTTTCTAAGGTGAAACGCCCTTCGCATGGCAATACCTATAGTATCAGATGACTTTCATAGCGGGGACAGACGCGAAACGACCATAATAAAGACGTTTACTGTCTACTCTCGATCAACACACCTCCACTGTAGTGTTCGAGTGGATCCTGCTACTTCCTCTCGAACCATACTATACTAATACTATTATTTGATCAGATCATTGAATCATTTATTTCTCTTGAAATCTGTTTTTTTCTTATTTCTACACACGTCTTTTTTTAGGGGGTCGACATCCATTATGTGGCATAGGTGTACAATCACGGTACGAAACTAATAAGATACCACTTCTACGAATGTACGTAAGCGGCATCTATTCCGGACCAGGACTTTTATCTAAACTTTGCTGCTCGTGCATACCCTGATTAAACTACTGTACGAATAGCATTTAATGCCGCCGCTTGAGCAGCATGGGGGGTCCCTCGTCTTGTCCCTTTGAATCCGGACTAGTACCGCAGGGCCCCAAGAAACAACCCGACCCGAAATCTGTAACCAGGTACATATGGTATGTTGAAAACTTGCTTGACACGTGAATAATTCCTTTTGGTATTCTACGTCCATTCTTACGTGAACCAATACGCCCATTCCTCCGTGAACCGATTCTTGGTATAGCTTTTGTCATATTTTATCATCTTATAAATATAAGTCAGAAATATACGGAAAGAAAAGATACGGAAATATCCATTCATATTAAAAGAAATCCCTTTATTTTTGTCTTTTCTTTAGAAGTCTTTTTTAGAAGATTATCCTTGTCTCTGTTTATGTCTCGGATTGGAACAAATCACTATAATTCGTCCGCGCCTACGGATCAGTCGACATTTTTCACAAATTTTACGAACGGAAGCCCTTATTTTCATATTTCTTATTCCTTACCTTAATTTTGAATCTATTCCTTGGAAGAAAATAAGTCTCTGATTTTTTTTTAAATTCGACATGTATCTCATTAATTAAATTGTATCGTCGAAAGGATGTTTTAAAATCACCTAATCATTCGAATCTTTGTTGCGAAGTCTATAAATTATACGTCCTGGTGAATAATAAACCAACGTACTTCAAGTTTCGAGACCTCTATCCAGGTAGTGTCGGATAAAACTGCGCGGATCCTTCCCGAAACATAACCTAGAATTACATCTTTATTATCTAGGGAGGACCCGAAACATACCGTTGGGAAGTGATTCAGTAATTAAACCTTCATGAATAAATTTTTGTTCTTTCATTCCAGGTAACTTCCTTGAAGTTCAACTAATGAGGAGAGTTATATAACTAACTTTTCCTCTCTATTTCACAAAAGGAAGTTAGAGAGAAAATTAGGATACCAGAGGAGGAGGATCACCATATATATAACAAAAGTTCGCTAATTTTTTCTCGTCGAGCTTCTTCGATGCGTCATGATTACATCGGGACAGTAGAAAGAATTACAATTCCTATCCACCTAACACTTAGGAATTTGTGATAGTCGGAAATAATTCGTAAAACAGGGAGGCTGTACGCTTCAAAAATAGTTCTGTGTATTCTTTTCCTAGTCTTTCTATCGTCGCAGAGTTGAAACCAAGAAATATTTGTTACCTTCCTGATGTTTCCGAAAGTTTCAATTAAAACCTTCCGTTAGAAGTATTTTCACATATTTTCGGTGATATTAGTAGATGCTATCGAACCGTCCTTTTTTATTCATGTCAGCATTTCTTATAGAACGTTATATTAATCGGCAATAGTGGCATTACCCATGCGAAACTATAATTAATTGGTGCATACAAAATTTTGATATAATGCAAAATGTTTCCTTTTTTTCTTTGTTTTTTTTTTTTTTTTTTTTTTTTTTTATTATAAAATTATTTATTATTAAAAGTATATGCGTGAGACACAATTCTACTAATAACTAAATTCTGTTCTACTAAATTGGGTCTATTTTAGAGTTCTGATATATCATAGTCCCATGCTAGTAGTATTATAATACTCGGGAGCCAATGAACTATTTAGTAAAATCACCTGTATCATTCCGAGCGATCGCACCAAAAACTTCGAGGTTCCTTTTGGATTCCTTCTTGATCAATGCCAAACCGCAGCATGGTCATCAATGGATTATCATAGACCGTTGTCACGTTGGAGTTCCTGTACAAGTACGGACATGACAGCTCTAATTATTTCGATCTTTCTAGTGGAATGATTAGGGCATGCTTCTTGATTACAGCAACAATAACGTCACCAATATGAGCATAATCGATGCTTACCAGTCCTATGATTCGACACACACATCAATTCTCGAGCTCCGCTGTATGCCGTACAGTTAAAATAGTGGGTCTAGGTGAATATATCATTTTATTGGAATCCGTTATTTAATGCAAAGGATGAAGGACAACGAATATTTCTGGGGTCCAGAAAGAAAAATAAATTGCGTTGTTTTGCATCCTCCAATACACTGGTTAGTTATACTACCTATCTGACAAATTGAGTTCGTATAGGCATTTGGACGCAGCTAGTGAAATAGCTGCTTTGGCTACAGCTTCTGATACTCCGCCCATTTCATAAAGTATTCGACCTGGTTTAACAACGGATACCCAATATTCGGGGGATCCTCCCGAAGCCCATACGTGTTTCCGCAGTCTTACTGTAACAGGTTTGTCGGGAAATATACGTAACAATTTTTCCACCACGAGCGCATATCGTGTCATTGCTCTTCGCCCCGCTTCTATTTGTCTAGCTGTGATCCAAGCGGGTTCAAGTGCCTGAGAGGTAGCTGCCGAACAAATACGATTGCCCCCCGGACAAGACCTGATTCTTCATTCGTCTCTGGTTGTTTACGAAACTGGGTATTTGGGGTTATAGTTGATGGTCCGGTTTCGTTAATTCCATCTTAATACAGAACGTGACATGAGAGTTTCTTCTCATCAGCTCCTCGCGAATGAAAGGATTCAAATTAATATTACAGATACGCAGTATTTAATAGTTAAATAAAAACTAATACACTAAGACATTTATTAATATTGAATTTGTTTTGTTATACAGGAAGATGTATAACAGGATTCGATAGCATAGGAATATTTATGTTATGGCATATTTATAGATATAAATTATAGATTAGATATAAATTATAGATAATGCTTTTATAATTATAGATAATGCTTTTTATTTTATAACGATCCTGATCCTTATTTTACCCTTATCAAATGATGCCAAAATATTGTAATGTAATCTCAATAATAAAGGTTTCGCGGGCGGCGAATATTGAATCTTACTGTTTATCCTAGGTCAACCCATGACTTCTCAGAAGAAATAAATTTTTTTATCGGTTCGTTCCGCCATCCCACCAATGATTATCGGATTCGTTTTCAGTAAATCCTATGCAGTCACAGGTTCCGTCGTCCCATAGCTTCTCCATTAATTGGGTTAGGGCCTGAACTCTGCAATGGAGCTCCCAACAAAATTCCTTCTCGAGTCAATCTCCTTAGTTTATTAACCCGAGGCTCTTTATGATATTTGATATTCATTCAGGACTTGATGTTTACACATGGCTTTATGAGGTAAAGTCATAGACAACATATTGCGAATTCAATATCTTGAGATTTTTGTTTCTCTCGTCTATAATCTTCCATTCTCCAAATCCTTTATTTGTGTTTCCACACCATAATCAGATTTTATCGGAAAAGATTTTAGTTGCAGTTGCTGAAACGATAGATTGATCCACTCATATCATTATAGTGACTGTTTCTGGGCATTCGACAATCGAAGCCAATACGTTGGTATTAAGTTATTTGTTTTTATTTTGTTTTTATTTATTTATATAGTTATTAAGTTAAGTAGGGTTTAGTCTATTTTTTTTTATTCCAATTCTAAACTCTAAGAAACATTAACGAGTCACACCCTAAGCATAGCAATTATAACAAAGTCACGAATTTATTCAAACCCTTATAGAAGTAGAATGCTCATTTTTGTTGATTTAACGGAAAAAGAATGAAACAGTTTGTTATTTTTGTCTATCATGGCCAGAATGGCAAGATAATAAAGGCGATTATTCCTCGTCCCAAAAATCCAAATTTATGCCTAATAATCCATAAAAGATAGTTCGAATTGTATAGGAACAATGATCAATTAGCGCGAATTGGTTTGTAGCGGGAACCCTGCACCTCTATGATCCCATTCGACACGTGCAATTTCTTTTCCGTCAATCCGCCGCCAATTTGTATTGCATTCCTTTTTGTATCCGTTTGTCGCTAATTCATAGGCCTTTTTCATTGCCTTTCGAAAACGAAAACTCTCTTTTTAATTGGTAAAGCTATATATTCGCAGAAGATTAGGTTGCCCATAGGTTTTCAACTCCTTGTGATAGCAATGGTTGAGTCTTCGGTTACAGAATAAACTAAATTCTTTTTGTACATTCATCTGTATTCTTCGATTCCTCGTGTTTGGCCCTCTATAATAAATTTGGAAATCAAATATACGATGATGACCTGATAAATCAATTCTTTTTTACTTCCTAACGAGCGATTCCTCCCGAAACCGAGGATATTCTCCTATTTTTTTGTACATAGTTCTTGATACAATTCCGTATTTTCATTCCGTAAAACCACAGAATAATTTTTTGGTTGTGCGAACAAAGAATGCTGACGTTGGGTTGTACCAAGTCTGAAACCAAGTGGATGGATTTTTTGTCCCTATTTTCCTATATATTTCTTTCCACCATATATGTTATTTTACTATGTTACTATGAGAATCTAAATCTGAGATCATCGAAAATAATTAGATTTACCTTAATACAATTGTATATGCCAAGGGGGTAGGTCTTTGTACGGATAATAAGTCCTCGAGTCGAGGTCTAATTTTTTCCAATGGTACTCCTATAACTTTGGCTTCACTAATGAATGCAATCCGCTTCGTTCAAACCCATATTATGACTGCAATTTTGCTGATGCAGAAGAAACCAATTTTAACTGGGATAAGATGCTCCGATAAGGCATGAGTTCCAGTATCTAAGTGTTTCTCAATATGGAACGCCGCGAATCCGATCAATACTCTTCGCGCTTTGAAAACAGACAACACATTATGGTTGAGCTCAAAATTTTTACTTCTTTAACCGGAACTCGATAGTTCTTTATATAAGGATCCTATGTCCTCCCAACTAAATGATTAAACACTTGTTGATACTGTATTTTTTTTTTCACAAAAAAAATTATTTTTTTCAATTTCAATTTTTTATTCTATTTAATTTATAATTTATATTTTTTTATTCTATATTAAAAGTTTATATGTGTGGTATTTAGTGTAATATTAAAATGTTTATTGAATAGTAAAATGAACTTAATAACTAAAGACGAGAGTATTATCGTTTCTTGCAGGTCTCGCAAAAGTAAAAGTAGGCGCGATTCTTCCCAATTTGTGACCTACCAGTTACGATGTTATATAAAATAGGTAAATGGTCCTTTCCATTATGGAATAGCGATGTTGGCCATCATTCGTGGGTTTATAAAAACCCAAATAAAAGGTAGATGCCCGGGACCATAGTACTATTATTCTTTCTCCTCCCTCATGTTGAGTTTTGCATTTTTTCCGATAAAAGGGTTAGCTACAAAAAGGGTTTTTTTTTTTAGGAGTGTAATGTCACAGTGTTTACTCCGTTTTGTACATTTTATTTTAAAGATGGCATTCTATGTCCCTACCGATCTAAGTTAAGTGGAGGTAAGATAAATACCATAATGATTTGAATGAACAAAGAAAAAATCCTTTAGCTAGAAAAGGGGGCGGAGTAGCAAGGGGATAAAGGCAGTGGATTGGATCCAACATTGCGCTGGGTTTCAATTCCCGTCGTCGCCATCAACACATTTTTTCAAATTCAAAAAATCATTCAATATTCCTATGTACGGCGACGAAGAATTAAAACTATCACATATTTTTCTTTCCTATCTCTTCCAAGCCGCAGGATAAACACAAGGGGTTGTGGGGTTTTTTTCTACCGATTGGGGCTCCCATCACCGCCCCATGGGATGTCTACAGGGGTCATACTACTCTCTTTACTACAGGACGCTACCTAGCCAACACTTAGATCCGGCTTATACCCAACTTTTTGGTTCACCCCAACCATTACCCACTTGTCGCCGACTGTTAGAAGCAGTTTTGGATAGCAAACGGACCTCCCCAGTGGTAATCTTAATGTGGGCAGATTGACCTCTTTTGCAATCAGTTCGCACAGCACCTGCGCCTAGCAATTGTCCACCCTTCCAAGTGTTGATTTCTATGTTATGTATGGCCGTGCTAAGGGCATATCGGTTGAGTTAGATTATTCTTTTTATCAATAACAACCCCTTCCCAAAACTGTACAAGCTTCTTCCAAAAGCATACGGCTTTCTCGATGTATTATGATGAGATTAGACAGCGGATCTTTATAAATCGGAGATGAAGTCCACATGGTGGATATATAGAATCCAAATCTGCTGAACACTATGTGATGATCGTCTACCATCCTGAGTCTCCCCGTTCCGTAATCGGGCTATGTTCTTCATGTAGCATTCAGACCGAATTACTCTATGAAATTACACGGATACTTCACACATATACGGGTAACGTAGGAGAATCTCTCTTGTTTCCCCCCGGGGGGGATAATACACTGTTCTTAGCTTTCATTCGCCTCGGGACATCAAAATAAATGTGAATAACCCGTCTCCTCCTCTCTTTGAAACAAGGGGCGCTTCCGGTTCCTGTGGTGCTTCAAAAATTTTGTTCTCCTAGTACCATATAGCTAGAGTCAATAATTTTCTATGAGGAAATACTGAATCAATCACGTGCTGCCGTTACTCAACAGGTTTCTGTTGAGGTCTATCCCGCTAGAGGTACTCCAATTGGATCAGTGATCGCTGTCTAGGTTCGTCGTAAACCTAATTGGTCCTTCCAATTACGTAATCAATAGTTCAAACCGCACTCAAAGTGCTAGGGCATTTCCCAGGATATGGAATCTGTACCAGAAACCATGGTATCTCCAATTATAGCCACCTCTGGAGGTAAAATATATCTTCTTTCACATCCCCATAGGATGAGACAAATGTATGCATTGCGATTAGGGTCGTATTCTATGGTTACGATTCTACAGATATGTCTTTTTCATTCCGTCGAAAATCGATTTTACGTTGAGCTTTATGGACCTCCCCCTCTATGCCGTGCGGTAATGATTCCTCTGCATTACGACTGTATACAACGTGCTGCTCCTAGATCAAATATTTCGTGATGGATTTCACTTGATGTTTACGGCTCCATTGCGTGTGCTGGGGTAGAAGTTTTTGTATAAATGTATCGCCGTGTGATAAGTATTTTGCTTAGTTCTTTTCTCTATAAAGAGGTGGAATAGATAACCGGTTGAAGCGTAATGATATAAGTCTGTAATGCATTGTATGTCCCAGAATAGGTCCCATTCTTCTACCTTTCCGCGGAGTCGATGACTATTCATAGCCATACCTGACACAAAGAGAGTCGACCACGCTTTATCTGTCCTAGTGGATCTGATTCGAATAAAGTATAATGATGGTTCCCCAATAAACGAATACTTTTTTCTGTAATACTGCATATTGATTCCATCCATAAATCCAATTTCTTTCCTATGAGTTTCCCGTATCGATAAGAATTTATTCTTACTGTTTCATATGTTATGGTAGAATATAACATACCAATTCGTTATGTAGGTGATGTGAGATCCATGGATACAGCACGAACACACACGCCCAATAGACGTATTGAACGTTCCCATTGGTGTGCTCCAGCAGGAATTGAACCTACGAATTTGGCCAATTATGAGTTGGGCGCTGTAACCATTCAGACATGGATGCTAAAAGGTCATCGTAGATTCGTAAATAAATCGTAAATAAGTATATCGTATAAATAAGGATATCGAAATAGTCTATCGTAAAATAAGGATATCGTAAATAAGTATATCGTAGAAAAAGGATATGTAAAAAGTATATAGTAATAAATAAAGTATTCGTAAAATAAGATATCGAAATGTATAAATAAGTATATCGTAAAATAATGTTATCGTAATAAGTATATCTGTATAAATAAGTATATCGTAAATAAGTATCTCGTATAAATACGTATTATCGTAAATAAGTATATCGTAATGTATAATAAGTATATCGTATAAATAGTATATCGTTAAAATAAGATATCGTATAAATAAGTATATCGTTAAAATGTAAAAGAACCCAAATTCCAATTGCACCAAATAAAACTTTAGTTGCAATAAAAATCTTTAGGAGGGGGATTAGGGGACGAATCAATTCAAATTCTGGATCGTCGAATGAGAGAGATATTGAGAGAGATCAAGGAATTTCACTATTTCTTAGATTCGGGATCAAATACATTTTTTTCCATCAGAACGGCTTTATGAAACTTTTTGACCCCCGAATTTGGAGTACCTACTTTCACGGGATTAGCAGGGTCAACAAGCAATCGATTATTTCATGATCAACGGTGTAATCAAAGGGGTAGTACTGCTGGTAGTAGCGGTCCTTTATCTCGTATTAACAATCGAAAGATGTCGAAAGAAAAAATCTCTATTGAGGGAGCTTCTTCATATACTATGAATTCCATTGGACCCAGAATGAGAACATTGGAAGAATCTTTTCGGTCTCCAATATCAATAGTGATGTGTTCGTTCGGTGATCTCCAAAAGGGAAAAAAGATTCGGAGAGTTGTTTCATGGATCCGCAAGAGGAGTACTTGGGTATCCCAAAAATAAAAAAAAGGGTTATCATGCCTGAATCTAAACGGACAGTTCGCCGGTGGTGAGGGAACGGATCGGAAAAAACGAGGGATTTGTGTAAGATATTATGAAACCGTAGCTGGACTAAGACCTCATTCAAAGAGGAAAGATAGCGAAATCTGGGTTTCTTTGTTATCCATACGGAGACGATCCGCAGGACCATGGATTGGGACATTGTTTGATCGTCCTTCCCGAGGAAGAAGAGAAACATACAACTGAATTGGGACACTATGCGAAACTTAGGGAAAAGACTTGCTTTGTTATCTCAGTTGCTTTCGTGAAAAAAGACCATTGCCGGGAGGGTTCTTTCAACCACAACAAGGAGCTGAGGCAAATATCAATCAAATGATATGAGCATGGTTTCCCATCTCTTCGAGAAACAAGTGGGGTATTCTTTGCAAATTGTGTTCAATTCATATGTGGCAATCCGCCAAGATCTTCGTTAGGTGGGGGAGAATTCCAGCACGATTCGGATTTTTTGAGAAACGTACCGAGAGAGAATTTGATTTGGTTTAGCAATGTTGGTTGGTAAACTAAGGATCGGTTTTTTTAGAGGTACGGAATGTATTGTCAAATAGTCAAAGATTCCCAAGATCTATGTTCGTTTCAAAGTAAGGGATTCTAGCCAACTTGAAAGGATCTTCTGATCAATCATAGATAAGTCGAGCCAGTAGAATGAGGATTCAGAATATCCACCTTGCCGGATCAAACAGGACATCCAGCAACTAAACGAAAGATCGATTCTTGGGATCCTTCCTTTCTCAACGGAAACGAAACGAGATAGAATCAGATCGATTCCCGAATGAATCTTTTGGATCTTCCTCATGTCCCGGCTATTCCACGGAACGTGGAGAAGCAGATGAATAATCATCTGTTCGGAAAAGAAAATCGAAGAATTCTTGGAATCCTACAAGATCAATTCGTTCTTTTTTCTCTGAAGATGGTCAAGAACGTAATCTGGGTTCGATCCTATTGAGAGGTCCCTAGGAGATCAAGAACTGTTGAAGAAAAAACAAGATGTTTCTTTGGCCCTCCAGGCGTTGGAAAATAAAGAAATGGTTTATATACTCAAGTAATATGTATTTACAAAAACCGTCTCCATTCATCCTTCTTTCATAGATCCGGATTGATATGGTTCCGAAGGATGACCGGATATGTGACAGTTCAAGAAGATTTCATTCGTGAAAAAAATCCATTTTTGATGGATTTCATGATTCCATGACCGGAACAAAAAGGGGAGACACGTTACACCACGATTTTGAATCCGAAGAGAGATTCAAGAAATGGCAGATCTATTACTCTATCAATACGGACGGATCTGGGATCATAGGGATTGCCTTTTATTGATTCTCGGGTTGGATCAAAAAAAATTATGAAATAGGTATTCAAACCAGAGAGAATCGAAAAAGAAATCCTTTATTGGTCTACCTCCTCTTTTTATGACGAGAATGAATCTTTTATCGATAGGATCAGAAAAATCGGGTCGGATCTACTGCGGGACTGATCGGAAGATCCAAACTAAAAACCGCGGTATTTGCTCGCAACAACAAATGGAGGCAGTCAATCCCATATAATTGATCGAAATCTGATCAAATCCAATTAGCACCTATGGGTACATAAGAAAGATCTAATCGATTCTTTTTAATGATAGATCCGATCGCAAAACTCGTATGGAATTCAAAGGGATCAAAGAAGGAAATGATACTCTGAATCATATAACTTATAATGAAATATACGATTCAACCACCATTTACGAATTGAAAAAAGATTCAGCCTTTTCAAGGTTTGGATCCTTTTTTTTTCTCGAACGAGAGATCCAGGAATCGGGATCTGATGTATAGATTCAATGGTCCATGAGAGCAAGATTCCAGGCACATGGAACATTTGTTCGAAAAAGAGACCCGTTTTAAAGTAGTGTTCGATCGGTACGTAGAATCAATATTCGGAGTGATTGGTCCGAGGCTACGACAAACAAACATTTGTCTCAAGTCACTTCGTTTCTTTTGTAAAGTCACTCGTTTCTTTTGGTCAAAGTCACTTCCATTTTTGGCCAAGTCACTCCCTTGTGTTCAAGTCACTTCACTTTTCTTGTGGTAGCGGGACCTCACCATCATGGGCCGAGCTCCACATCCGTGAATTGAACAGGCCGAAGATCAACTCCGCAATCGTTGTTAGGAAATCAATAGGTGTCAAATCGTTCATTTGAATAAATGATGAACCCGTTTATTGGATGATCATGATATTCCCAAAGACCAGGACTTCTTTTCAATGGAGGAACAACAATTACCATTTTTGTTCAAAAAGATACAGAGTGGAGATGCCTCTTCTATACTCGAAATAATCGCAGGAATCCTTGATAAAAACGGATTCCTATTTCTCAATGATATTCCATGCTCGAGGACAATTGGCGGAATCCGTGAAACCATTTAATAGAAGTCATTGATTATCTTCGTTTTATACAGCAATCGATCGATTCTTGAATGATCAAATCACTTCTGGTCATTGTAACCACAAGATTCCTTTTTATGTGAAAAGGGACCCGATAATACTTATGATTCTTACATATGGAAATTCCTCACTCCTGTCATCGCAACAAAATATTTTCTTCGTGAGTCGGTAAAAAAAACATATTTTTTGGAGAGAGAGACTATTTCACCAATCGAAGTCACATGGTATCTAAAATTCATACCTAAACGATTTCACAAAGTGGGACAAAACGTTATAACTGTACAAATCCTTTCCGTCCGTGTTCCAATTCGAATCCGACCATCGTTCGTAGAGCTATGTACTCGATCGCAGACATTCTGCAACACCTCTAACAGGGAAAACAAGAGCATTTGGAAAGAACTATTGTCAGCCTCTTTCAGATATGACATCTATCTATTCAGAAGGAAGAACTTGCCTCGGTCTCCGGTTCAATCAACACATGGGTGTGATCACACTCAATGTTCTGAGAAAATTTACCATCGGAAAGAGTAAAAAAAAACGGGAGTCGTCTTAAAGAAATGCGTGAGAAACGGCAGGATGTATTAGAAACATGTTCAACGAGATAGTGCTTTTCAAATCTTCAAACGGGATCTGTCCAAACAAAATGGAATCCTTTCCAAAATGATATGCCATTGTTCCTTACTTCGAACCAGAGTGCAAATATCTCAATTTCACCCTTAGATACTTTTTCAGACCCATGTCGAACTAAGTAGCAGTCACAAATTGTTCCATTTAAATTGTTATCCATTGTTATGATATTATTGCAGGATCAGATATATCATGGCCAATCCTCAGAAGATTCTTCCACAAGGACTCTCTAAGTGTGAGATTCGAGGGAGTGTTTACAGATCTCTTCTGGCCGAAGAAAGGCATCGAAATAATGAGTCAACCCGTTCCTTGATATGGACAATCTGAGATAAACCAAATGCCTAGGGAGTGGAGTTGGAGTTTTTCCTCTATTCAATCTTTGGCCTTCTTCTTGTTGATTGGATTCTGTTGTATTACATCTCTTTGTTTCCCATTCTGTGAGTTACAACAGAGTTGAAAAGATCAAATATTTTGCGATTCCATCATACATTGATTGAAGTTGCGAAAACTTTTGGAGGGTATCCTAACTCAGGAACTGAATTCTTTCGGTAAAGAATGATTTCTAGTTGTCTGAAACATAGGAGATTCTCTGGCAGAAATACGGGGTTTTGCTTGCTTTTGGTGGAAACTGCTATTGGTCGCTTTTGTGGGGTCAAATCAATACGTTCTAGGAAGAAAATATTTGGAAATATCAATCTCATCGATCTCATAAGTATCATATCAAACCATCAAATCTCATAACGTATATACAAACATCAATGAATTCCACTTTTTCGAGGAAATACGAGACCATCTAAGTGTCGTTACAAGTAAAGAGTCTATTCATGATCCGCAAAAAGAAAAAAGGTGAACGGTGTTTGGATTGATGAGAAACGCGAATCCTGGGTCGCGAACAGTGCTTCGATTGATGATGAGAACAGAGAATTCTGGTTCAGTTCTTCCCCTTAAGAAAGAAAAAAGGATGATCAAATTCTATGGTCTGATCATAAGTGGGGGAAATGATCATTTATCAAAGAATGACTCGGGTTATCAAATGATTGAACAACCGGGATCAATTTACTTCGGATAACTCGTGACAGTATATAACGAATATGAGTTCAATGGATCCGTTTAGCAGAAAGGACGGATATTAAGCGCATTATCAAGACAATTAATTATCAAAAACCTCGTGGGTAATAGTTCATGTCCCATCTCATGGAAAACCATTTTCGCTACGCTTAGCCCGATCCCTTCTAGGAGTATTTAGTGATTGGTTCTATAGGAACTGGACGATCCTATTTGGGCAAAAAATACTAGCGACAAAAACCCTTATGTTCTTCATTACGGTATTTCGAACAAGTTCCGGAAGACAAGCATAAAGGATTATTATTGATGATATCGATTTGATGATAGGATAGTGACGTATCGATATTGATGATAGTGACGATATCGCTATTGATGATTAGTGAAGTATTGATATGACCTTGATACGGAGTGCTAACTATGTATTGACGCCGAAAATAGACGATTTTATATCACCTTTCAACTTCGAATTAGCAAAAAGCAAGTCTCCGGCATAATATGGATTCCAAAACATTCATTGATATGTACATGAATGAGCTCCGAAATTACTTATCCCTCGGTCATTAGAGAAATCTCTCCAGAGATTGTGAAAGATGTTCTTTCCCCACTAGAAAATATTCCTGTTAGTGCTTCGACTCTATTCCCCAAAATCGTGGATCCGCTCTAATAGCTTCCGAATAAATTAAATACATGCATAAGCTACGAGGCTTCTATTCCGCAACAACGAAAAGCACTTTTCATTCTTTCATATATGGGATTTCACTTGGAAAAGAAAATGTTCCATAATAACGGATTGGGTCCCTAACATGGTTTCCATGGACAGATCTTGTGTAGCACTTATAACGATTCCTATCACTTAGTATTACACAGAAGAATCAATTATAGAACACTAATACAATTAGCTTAATCTCTTCATAGACAAACTTGGGATTTGCGTCCCAGGTAAGAGCGGTTCATGAATCATGGGATCCTTTTCTATCAGATAGAAGGCTGTGGCACAAAATGTACTTCTAGTAATTGCCGTGCCCCAGAGATCCTATAATCTATCTATATAGAAGAGATCAGAAGGTATTCTTATTTGTTACAAATGTATACTTTCGAACTTGAACGAGCATAAGAAATTTAACGATACTTCTTTATCTTTTGAGTGTTCGCCGGATCGGTCTCTCAATATCTTGGTCTTCACCCGGACTTGATGAAAAAATCGGATCACTCTTCTTACAGATTCGTGAGAATGATTCTGATCTAGTTCAGGGCCTATTATAATAGAAGGCGCTCTGTGGACCCTCACGGACAGCAAAAGATTGCAGTCGCTTTGAATAATAATCGAGTGCCATTATTCTTCGGTCAGAACGTTAATATGATGCCAACAGATCTTGTTCTAGTCGTTGATCAGAGATTTCTATATGAAAATACAATCGGGAGTTTGAATAAGAGGAAGAGGTCGTCGCCTGCAACAGATCAAGGATGATTTATTCAATCACATAGTTTTGGTCCTAGAATATGGCGCCCTTGTGGCAAACATGTGATTGTATTGAAAAGGCGCCACTGTTTCCTTCTCTATGCCGGGCTGGGCAAGCGGACCTTTTATCATGAAGAGGATGAGCTTCAAGAGAATTGATTCCGGAGTTCTTGTTGCAAGAGTGAAACATGTCAGGACCAGACACGAGATAATCTTCCAAGAACAAGGCTTTTTTCGAGTAAGCCAATTCATTGGGGACCCTGCGTATCCTATTCTTTTTCCTTTCAAAAGATCAGCCCTTTGTCTCTGTGTTTTCACTTCGAGAATTCTTTGCAAGATGAAGAGATGTCAAAGGTGCTTATTACTTCCCAACCAAAACTTCTACATTCTATGGTATAAATGCTTGTTCATCAGAATACGCAAGAAAAGGTACTTCGAAGTGTTGATCCTCCGCCAGAGATGGCTTAGAACAATAGTCCGATTATCTAATGGATCTTCCTTTCTAATACTCTATCCGAGAGTTATCAGATTTATCAAATCGTTCCGATCTAACGAGCTAATTGATCCAATAACAAAGAAATGTAGAGGGATGGCGTTTCTCGGATGAAATGACACATTTGATTCTGTAACAGGAGAAAGATTTCCCATTCCTTATCCGTAAAGATAATGTGGCCTTAAAAAAGGGATTAGTGAACAGGAATTGGCCGGTGTTAGAGTCGTGAAAACCTTTTTTATTCCATATTTTGGCCTAGCTTCCATGGGACAATATGCTTAACTGCTGAAACATGGAAGAGTGAAAGCTTAGATCACAACACATGGTATGGATGTATAACTGCCTAAACAAGAATCTTGAACGGCGAACAACCAGAGTCTATTACCCACTACATCAAACCATTTTCCATTAATGCAACCATGTAAATCCATCGGAAAATAAAAAAATTATACGCATGTCGATGAAATGCTTGTTGCTATCCATCTGCTCCATACGTCATGGTTTAACTGAATAACTACAGAAATATATAGTACTTTCTCTTCGTCGCAGGTCGATGATCTTCTCAATTGAAGATCCCCATATGGATATACATATTCCGGTTGACCGAGCCTAATCTAATTTGTTTTGGGTTCCGAGCAAAGATATCCACGTAGGCCGTTTCGTCCTATTCAGATAGTCACGACCAAGAGTACTGGATCTCTTTCGGATAGGCCCTGGAAGGAGAAGGAGCCGGAATGCCAACAGACGTCTGTCTCCAACAACGTCTTTCTATTCTCTAATTCACCGAACCCGATTCCATTTTGGAACGGCCAGTGCCAAATCACTGAATGGGTAAGCGCCATCCCTAAAACGACTAGAACTGTACTTTATATCTGCTGGGTTATGGTTATGGTGGGTATTTTGAAACCGAGGTTTTTATCAATCTGACCCTTGTGTGATTTCCTCTTGACATATACCGGGGGTGGGTGCGGGGCGGACGATTTCCACGGACTCCTCATTCATTAATAGAGAAATCGCCAAGATTTCGTGATCCCCTGGCCGAACTAGTCCTTCCAACGCTCGACTTCGGATCGTGGGGATTGCCGGAATACTTCGTTCAACAGATAAGATACTCGGTATATCAATCATTGATTAAGATCCGAACCTTTTATTGATTTCTCATCAATGACCTTCTCAATATTTATGCCGTGAAGAGGACTCGAAGCCTACACGCTCTTTATCACGAGATTTGAGTCTCGCGTGGCTACCATTTCACCACAAGGCATCTTGAAAAGTGTCGTAATCCCTGAAACACAAAATATGATATCTATCTAATTTGATATATTGGAATATATGACAAGTGGAGTGTTGTAATATTTCTATCGATCGGTCATGGCATATAGGCCCGGTCAGAATCAAATTGCTTCGCTTTGATTATCCGGAGGATCTATAGATATCAAAAAGAGTCAATCAAACCTATTCTCGATTCAATGAAGCCCAAAAAAGAAGTGAATTGGTACCCAATACCGATAATATGTCAAAAGCAGTCCGATTACGCCTATTCCTAATCCTAAATAATGTAACGACGTAGCGATCCATATTAACCTAGTATCTAGTTACATACGCTCGAAATGACCCCTCTCAGAATAAGATGTACATAACCCTAGCCGGTCTGGTTCCGGTATGATGAACTTATAATCTGATGACTCGAGTCATTTCCATGATTAAAATTCATAACCCCAGCCCATTCCCATTTTGGTTGGGCGGAACAGATCTACTAATCTTTTATTCCAGTTAGTAAGAGGTCTTGAACTAAGAATAGACCTAGAAGCCTAAAAGAGGGTATCCTGAGCAATTGCAAGCAGTGTGGGTTCATTGAGTATTCCTGGTATAGTAGAGCTATCACACAGCATCATACCTCAATTCGATGGAATTGTTTGTCTTAAGGAGATCTTCTAAATGTTCGCACGTACGGTTTTATTTCTTGATTTCGTCCAGTGTCATTAATCCCTTATTATTTTTTAGAATAGTAGATAGAACAACGCTCGTAAAGAGTCCTAATTAAACCAAGAAATATAGGCCTCGCCGGCATCCACACCGAGAATAGATGGAGTTTCCGACAAACCTGCTTAGTGGAGGCAGAGCCCTCCTAGGGATAAGAGACATCGGCTAAGAGAGAGCAAAAAGGTCTCTTCGTGTTATTCGATAAATGTTGGTTGGATTCGGAGATTTCATTATAGTTTAGATGAGTCAGGAGTACATTCCTATTGCTCATTTGAATCCATATTCAAGTTGCGATCGGACTATTCATTAAAAGAATCGATTAGATTTACATTTCTATGTACCCAAGGTGCTATATTGGGATTTGAATCAGATTCGGATCAATCTATATTGATTGACGGCTCCATTATGTGTTGCTAGCACATACCGCTGTTTTATTTTGGATCTTCGAATCATTCCCGCAGTAGATCCGGACGATTTTTTTCTGATCCTTCGATAAAAAGATTCATTCTCTTCATAAACAAAGAGGACGGTAGAACCCATAAGATTCTTTTTCGATTCATCTCTGGAGTTGAATAACCTCATCAAGAATTTTTTTGATCCAACCGTAGGAATCAATAGAAAAGGCAAATCCCCTAGTGATACACCAGAGCCGGATCGGTTAGATAGAGGTGAATAGATCTGCCATTTTTTGAAATCTCTCTTATGATTCCAAAAATCGTGTTAACGTGTATCCCTTTTGTTCCGGTCATGGAAATAGTGAAATAAATCAAAAAATGGGTTTTTGTTCAAGAATGAAATCTAGGGAACTGTCCATCATCCGGTTCATCCTTCGGAACCAATCCCATTCCCGGATCTGATGAAATAGGATGATTGAGACGGTATTTGTAAATAACATAATTATCTTGAATATATCAACCATTTCTTATGTTCCAATCGCATGGAAGGGACAAAAGAACATCTTGTTTTTCTTCAAAAATTTTCTGATTCTTTAGTGGACCTCTCAATAGGATTCGAAAAAGATGAAGTTCTGACCATCTGTCAGAGAAAAAAGAAAAGAATTGATCTTGTAGGATCCCAAGAGAAATTCTTCGATTCTCCGGAAGCAGATGATTATTCATCGCTTCTCACGTTCGTGAATTAGCCGGGACATTGAGAGGGAGATCCAAAAAAGCATTTCGGGAA
>PYDT01000068.1:7593-68425 GCA_004837865.1 Musa balbisiana
TCGATATAGAACTCTCCAAACCTATAAGTTTGGTAACAAAGAGTGGATTACTCATACAGGAAAGCCTTAGTTTATCAAGTCTAAAGACTAGATATACTACTAGGACTACAGAATCGCTGTTTGACAGTAAGGTATCATCAACCATCTAACATTCCGTGAGTGGATCAATTAATGGACTCACTCTATAATAAGTACTTGCACTGTATTCTTAGTGTCCCCACATGAGCAGCTATGAGACAAACTACCTCTATCATATGGATGGGTATACAATATACTATTCTACCTAGTTATCTCGATATGTCTCTCAAGTAACCTATAACCAGGATTCTTTAGGGTCTATATTTAAAGGTGACTCAATCTCATTATAGTGATCTCATCAAGAACTGATTTCCATTGCACAGATCCATGGACACCACAATATATATACCACGTAAGATAAAGTGATAAAATGCTAAAATAATATAAGCAAAAAGACTATGTGTTTTATGTCATACATATCATCACTCACGTGATCGGTTTGCAAGGCACCTATGACTAGCAAAGGAAACATAGGAGATAAAGATCTTGATTCATATAGAACAAATCTCAAGTTATAAATATTGAGAATCAAGATCATGATTTGGATAATAACTCATTCAAATTCAAATCATCAAAATTACTTTCATAGTTCAAGAGATTCAAAATATAAATAGATTCATCACTAAGGATCTCTAAGACAAAAACTTGATAAGATAGAGATTGAGAAATTTTCAAAAAAAAATGCATTCCTTTTTTTGTTTCAACTTATATGATTGATTTCATATATACATACCCAAGCCTTATATACCAAAGCATTGTGATCATCGTTTGAAAATGAAAAATAAGTTTCATCACAATCATCAAGATCAATAGTAAAAAAAAAAAAACAAAAAAAAAAAAAAAAAAAAAAAAAAAAAAAAAAAAAAAAAAAAAAAAAAAAAAAAAAAAAAAAAAAAAAAAAAAAAAAAAAAAAAAAAAAAAAAAAAAAAAAAAAAAAAAAAAAAAAAAAAAAAAAAAAAAAAAAAAAAAAAAAAAAAAAAAAAAAAAAAAAAAAAAAAAAAAAAAAAAAAAAAAAAAAAAAAAAAAAAAAAAAAAAAAAAAAAAAAAAAAAAAAAAAAAAAAAAAAAAAAAAAAAAAAAAAAAAAAAAAAAAAAAAAAAAAAAAAAAAAAAAAAAAAAAAAAAAAAAAAAAAAAAAAAAAAAAAAAAAAAAAAAAAAAAAAAAAAAAAAAAAAAAAAAAAAAAAAAAAAAAAAAAAAAAAAAAAAAAAAAAAAAAAAAAAAAAAAAAAAAAAAAAAAAAAAAAAAAAAAAAAAAAAAAAAAAAAAAAAAAAAAAAAAAAAAAAAAAAAAAAAAAAAAAAAAAAAAAAAAAAAAAAAAAAAAAAAAAAAAAAAAAAAAAAAAAAAAAAAAAAAAAAAAAAAAAAAAAAAAAAAAAAAAAAAAAAAAAAAAAAAAAAAAAAAAAAAAAAAAAAAAAAAAAAAAAAAAAAAAAAAAAAAAAAAAAAAAAAAAAAAAAAAAAAAAAAAAAAAAAAAAAAAAAAAAAAAAAAAAAAAAAAAAAAAAAAAAAAAAAAAAAAAAAAAAAAAAAAAAAAAAAAAAAAAAAAAAAAAAAAAAAAAAAAAAAAAAAAAAAAAAAAAAAAAAAAAAAAAAAAAAAAAAAAAAAAAAAAAAAAAAAAAAAAAAAAAAAAAAAAAAAAAAAAAAAAAAAAAAAAAAAAAAAAAAAAAAAAAAAAAAAAAAAAAAAAAAAAAAAAAAAAAAAAAAAAAAAAAAAAAAAAAAAAAAAAAAAAAAAAAAAAAAAAAAAAAAAAAAAAAAAAAAAAAAAAAAAAAAAAAAAAAAAAAAAAAAAAAAAAAAAAAAAAAAAAAAAAAAAAAAAAAAAAAAAAAAAAAAAAAAAAAAAAAAAAAAAAAAAAAAAAAAAAAAAAAAAAAAAAAAAAAAAAAAAAAAAAAAAAAAAAAAAAAAAAAAAAAAAAAAAAAAAAAAAAAAAAAAAAAAAAAAAAAAAAAACATGCAATTTTTCAAAATCACTAGAAAGAGAAGCATGATCCTTTTTTTTTTTTTTTTTTTTTTTTTTTTTTTTTTTTTTTTTTTTTTTTTTTTTTTTTTTTTTTTTTTTTTTTTTTTTTTTTTTTTTTTTTTTTTTTTTTTTTTTTTTTTTTTTTTTTTTTTTTTTTTTTTTTTTTTTTTTTTTTTTTTTTTTTTTTTTTTTTTTTTTTTTTTTTTTTTTTTTTTTTTTTTTTTTTTTTTTTTTTTTTTTTTTTTTTTTTTTTTTTTTTTTTTTTTTTTTTTTTTTTTTTTTTTTTTTTTTTTTTTTTTTTTTTTTTTTTTTTTTTTTTTTTTTTTTTTTTTTTTTTTTTTTTTTTTTTTTTTTTTTTTTTTTTTTTTTTTTTTTTTTTTTTTTTTTTTTTTTTTTTTTTTTTTTTTTTTTTTTTTTTTTTTTTTTTTTTTTTTTTTTTTTTTTTTTTTTTTTTTTTTTTTTTTTTTTTTTTTTTTTTTTTTTTTTTTTTTTTTTTTTTTTTTTTTTTTTTTTTTTTTTTTTTTTTTTTTTTTTTTTTTTTTTTTTTTTTTTTTTTTTTTTTTTTTTTTTTTTTTTTTTTTTTTTTTTTTTTTTTTTTTTTTTTTTTTTTTTTTTTTTTTTTTTTTTTTTTTTTTTTTTTTTTTTTTTTTTTTTTTTTTTTTTTTTTTTTTTTTTTTTTTTTTTTTTTTTTTTTTTTTTTTTTTTTTTTTTTTTTTTTTTTTTTTTTTTTTTTTTTTTTTTTTTTTTTTTTTTTTTTTTTTTTTTTTTTTTTTTTTTTTTTTTTTTTTTTTTTTTTTTTTTTTTTTTTTTTTTTTTTTTTTTTTTTTTTTTTTTTTTTTTTTTTTTTTTTTTTTTTTTTTTTTTTTTTTTTTTTTTTTTTTTTTTTTTTTTTTTTTTTTTTTTTTTTTTTTTTTTTTTTTTTTTTTTTTTTTTTTTTTTTTTTTTTTTTTTTTTTTTTTTTTTTTTTTTTTTTTTTTTTTTTTTTTTTTTTTTTTTTTTTTTTTTTTTTTTTTTTTTTTTTTTTTTTTTTTTTTTTTTTTTTTTTTTTTTTTTTTTTTTTTTTTTTTTTTTTTTTTTTTTTTTTTTTTTTTTTTTTTTTTTTTTTTTTTTTTTTTTTTTTTTTTTTTTTTTTTTTTTTTTTTTTTTTTTTTTTTTTTTTTTTTTTTTTTTTTTTTTTTTTTTTTTTTTTTTTTTTTTTTTTTTTTTTTTTTTTTTTTTTTTTTTTTTTTTTTTTTTTTTTTTTTTTTTTTTTTTTTTTTTTTTTTTTTTTTTTTTTTTTTTTTTTTTTTTTTTTTTTTTTTTTTTTTTTTTTTTTTTTTTTTTTTTTTTTTTTTTTTTTTTTTTTTTTTTTTTTTTTTTTTTTTTTTTTTTTTTTTTTTTTTTTTTTTTTTTTTTTTTTTTTTTTTTTTTTTTTTTTTTTTTTTTTTTTTTTTTTTTTTTTTTTTTTTTTTTTTTTTTTTTTTTTTTTTTTTTTTTTTTTTTTTTTTTTTTTTTTTTTTTTTTTTTTTTTTTTTTTTTTTTTTTTTTTTTTTTTTTTTTTTTTTTTTTTTTTTTTTTTTTTTTTTTTTTTTTTTTTTTTTTTTTTTTTTTTTTTTTTTTTTTTTTTTTTTTTTTTTTTTTTTTTTTTTTTTTTTTTTTTTTTTTTTTTTTTTTTTTTTTTTTTTTTTTTTTTTTTTTTTTTTTTTTTTTTTTTTTTTTTTTTTTTTTTTTTTTTTTTTTTTTTTTTTTTTTTTTTTTTTTTTTTTTTTTTTTTTTTTTTTTTTTTTTTTTTTTTTTTTTTTTTTTTTTTTTTTTTTTTTTTTTTTTTTTTTTTTTTTTTTTTTTTTTTTTTTTTTTTTTTTTTTTTTTTTTTTTTTTTTTTTTTTTTTTTTTTTTTTTTTTTTTTTTTTTTTTTTTTTTTTTTTTTTTTTTTTTTTTTTTTTTTTTTTTTTTTTTTTTTTTTTTTTTTTTTTTTTTTTTTTTTTTTTTTTTTTGTCAATAAATCAAAGTTCATAAAAAGCAAGAAAACTCTCATTCGTGTTTTTTTAATATGTGTAGTCCGTCCCATTAACATAGGAGGATGAATGATAGAGTGACCCTCCTGAATGCTAGAAAATGCCATCTCTCTTAAATGTTAAACTAATGAAGAGAAACTTGCTCTAATACTAATTGTTAGGATCGAATCGTCACTAAGAAGGGGGGGGGGTGAATTGGTGCTATCAAAAAACTTTCGATGATTCGAAAAGTTTCATTCGATGAAAACCGATATCGAGTAAGCTTGACTTAAAATAAGTGTAAAGTGGAGTGAGCAACAAATCAGTAAACAATAAATGTAAATAGTAAAGGAAAAGAGCACACCAGATTTATAGTGGTTTGGTCATTCTGACCTATGTCCACTCCAAATTCCTCCTCTATTGAGGCCACTAGCGTTCACTATCGATCGTTTTCATGGGCGAAGATCAGCTACCCAATCGGGAGTGGATGTAGGTCACAACGATGGAACCACTATAAATTGGTGTGCTTTTTTTCTTCTCTATCATTTATTTACTTTGCAAATGCTTTACTTCCTCACAACGATAGAAACACTTTTTCATATGGTTTTATCGTACGAAGTTTCAAATTATCGACGTAATTTTATGTACATGTTAGGATCAAGAGCGGCACTAAGAGGGGGGTGAATTAGTGCAGTGAAAAACTTTCACAATTTCAGAAAAAATGTTTGTTTCAATTAAAACTGATTCCGATGAAAATGGTTTTGATTCAATCCGTTTTGGAGAGATTAAAAACTTGAAAGCTTTTATAAAAGTGCAAGAGAGGATTAAGGAGATTTGCAGTAATATAAATTGCTCAAATGAAAAGCAAATCAGGATTTAGAGTGGTTCGGTCAACGTGACCTACATCTAATTTCGGATTCCTCCTCCGATGAGGTCTCTGGTGTCCACTAAAGGCCTTCCTTCAATAGGTGAAGACCAACCACCACTTTTATAGCACTTTCTCCTTTTCACGGGTTTAGGAGAGAACCCTTACAAGTCCCACACCTTTTTTGAATGATCTCAAAACTTAGAAATGGAGGAGGAGGACTCTAGCACTTGTTTACAATACTTTTACACCTCAATAACTCAAGTTTATCTCAATACTTTTCATGCCCTTTTATGTAGAAAAGGGTGAGGTTTTTATAGGCCCCAATGGCTTCAAAATTGGAGCCAAAAGTATCACATCCCTAGAATCCAGGGAACTGGCGATACCATCATCGTTATTGGGCGATACTACCGCCACTAATATGACTCTGGGTGGTACCTCCGCCGAACAAGGTTGGTACGTTGCCAGTGGTACCACCATCTAGTCTGGGCAGTACCACCGCCCAGAAAACATGGCCTTTCAAGCGGTGCCACCGCCGATCATATTTTCAAGGGCTGAATTGGGTGCTTAATTTGGCCCAATTTAGCCCTATTAAGGGCCCAATTGGCTCCTAATTAAGTTAGTGGGATCACCTCCCAATCCTAACTTAATTTACGCTCTAAGTACGATAACTAAGACATTATTACATGCATCTTGTTTCGAGTGCATCAATTGCTCTTCCGGTGAGCTTCCGTGTACTTCCGGTGAACATTCGACGAACTCTCGGTAATGTTCCAGCGAACTCCCGGCAAGCTCCTGGACTTTACGATGATCTTCTTGGTGAGTTCCGACGAGCTTTTTTGGCAAGCTCTTGGACTTCTCGGTTGGTTTCGGCAGAACTTCCAACAAGCGTCGGAACTTCCATCGAATTCTCGAACTTCCAATAAGATCTCGATTTTGACTCCAGCACAACACCTGCTTTATGTCTTATTGCTATCGTAGTTATCCTGCACACTTTTCTCAACATATAGATTAGATCAAACAAATTACAATTGACTTCATCATCAAAATCCTGAGATTCAACAATCTCCCCCTTTTTGATGATGATAATAAATTGATGATGGAGTTAACCTTAACTCCCCCTATCTATATGCCATACTTGAGAAAATATATTCTTGAATTCAAGAAACAAATTGCTAAGATAAGTTAATTAATCTTGTCAACATGCATATCATGATTTCTATCAATGATCTATCATTCTCAAAATACGATGCCAAGTATGATGTCAAGTCATGACATCCATTTTCAAGTATGATATTTCAAATGTGAAAGATGACAAAGATAGCAATTCATCATTCTATGGCAAGATATCAATTACAACATAGCAAGTTAAGCTTTAGATATCTTATCATAATGAAAGAAATTTATCAAGCAACATTTCAAGTATATATGATGAAATATATTGCATACATTTGTCATCAATTTATCACATTTTGGTATTATTTCTCCCCCTTTGTCATCAACAAAAAGGAGAATAATTCAAAATGCAAGTGTGGTAAAAAACAAATCAAGCAAGTTTCACACTCAAAAGTTCTCATCATTAAATGAACATTAAAACGATAGATTCCAACAACTTTCCCCCCTTTGCCATCACATTTTGCATGAAGAAGAGGAAAGAAGGAAAGTAGGGAATCCATTAAGAACTAAATTTGTGAAGTAATTTGAATCAAATCAAAAATGATAAATAAGTTTTTGTTAAAACATGCTTTCATTTTGACAAAGGAGAAGGGATTCATCTTTATGAAAATTATCACACACATGCTTTCATTATCACACACGAAAATTCATCTTTCAAGGATTAATATATCCATTGGAATTTCTTCAATTATTCATGAGAGAGTAGTATCACATGAAGGAGAAATTTACGAATAAAACTTCATAGTAAGAAGAGCATTACATCAAATCCATTTCTCATTTTAAAAATTCATAAGAGTGAAATCCGTAAGAAATGACTTCCATGAATCAAGATATGTATAAACACTTCATGCATATATAAAATGTTTCATCATAGCTTTTCATCACTACTTGCATGAGGTAATTCATTAGTGCTTGTGACACTCAAAAATTAAAAATCCGATATTGCATCATGTATGATTAAAAATTCTCATATTCAATAGAGATCATAATCATCATCAAACATAAAATTTCAATATCAAAGTAAACAATATTTTAAGTTTACAACATCAAGGTAAACAATTTTCAACTTCATAGGAGAAGATTTAAGTGAGTGATTCAAAGAATCAAGAAAGTCCAAAAATGAAATTTAACAAATTCATGCATTCGGACAAATTAACATTCCTAATTCTCTTCTAATAAATCAAATTGTTCTTCACTTAAGGGCTTTGTAAAAATATCGGCTAATTGATGTTTCGTATCAATAAACTCTAAGATCACATCATGATTATTAACATGATCTCGTATAAAGTGATGCCTAATATCAATATGTTAGTTCTAGAGTGTTGAATGAGATTTTTTGTTAAACATATTACACTTGTGTTATCATATTTATGGAATGTTTTTAAGATGAATATTATAATCCTCTAAAAGTATTTTTCATCCACATAACTTGTGCACAATATGCACTAGCTAAAATGTACTCGGCTTCGGTTGTAAATAGTACAACCAAATTTTGTTTCTTGGAAGACCAAGAAACAAGTGCATAACCTAAAAATTGACATCTTCTAGATATGCTTTTATATCTAATCTACATCTAGCAAAATCCGCATCAGCATAAACAATTAGCTCAAAGTTATCAGATTTTGGATACCATAATCCTAGATTAGTGGTACCTTTTAGATATCTAAGAATTCTCTTAACTGCTTTAAGATGAGATATCTTAGGATTAGATTGAAATCTAGCATAAAGACCTACACTAAACATGATATCCAGTCTAGTTACGGTGAGGTATAATAAACTTCCTATCATACCCCTATAAGCTTTTTGATCAAAGCTTTCTCCACTTTCATCAATGTCTAACTTAGTGGAGGTACTCATGGGAGTATTGATAGCCTTTGAGCTATCCATATTAAACCTTTTTAGCAAATCTAAAGCATATTTTGTTTGACTAAGAAAAATATCATTACTTAGTAGTTTGATTTGTAAGCCCAAAAAGAAAGTTAATTCCCCCATCAAGCTCATTTCAAATTCAAGACTCATACTTTTAGCAAATGACTCACATAAAGATTCATTCATGGAACTGAAAATAATATCATCAACATAAATTTGAACAATAAGAAAATTATTTTTAAAATTTTTGATAAACAATGTAGTATCGACCTTGCCTTTAGAGAAATTATTTTCAATAAGAAATGAGCTAAGTCTCTCATACCAAGCCCTTAGGGCTTGTTTCAATCCATATATAGCTATAATCAATTTAAACACATAATTAGGGAGATTATCATTCTCAAATCCAGGAGGTTGTTCAACATAAACTTATTTGGAAATAAAGTCATTAAGAAAGCACTTTTAACATCCATTTGAAATAACTTAAAATTGTTACTACTAGCATAGGCAAGGAGTATCCATATGGCTTCTAATCGTGCCATAGGAGCAAAGGTTTCTTCATAATCGGTACCATCTTCTTGGTTGAAACCTTTGTCTACTAATCTAGCTTTGTTTCTAACCACGATACCAAGTTCATCTTGCTTGTTTCTAAAGACCCATTTAGTACCAATAACTAAATGGTCATTTGGCCTAGGAACAAGCTTCCACACCTCATTTCTTTCAAATTGATTCAACTCCTCTTGCATTGGGATGACCAATGAATCATCTTTCAAGGTCTCGTCAATGCATTTAGGTTTAATTTGGGAGAGAAAAGCGATGTTTGTACAGAAATTCTTAAGAAAGGAACGAGTTTGAACCCTTTTCAATGTGTCTCCAATAATTAGCTCCTTAGGATGAGTATCTACATACTTCCATTCCTTCGGTAAAGAAGGTTCAAAAGAAGATGTATCCAAGTTGCTAGAAGGAGAAAGGGATTCATTCAAGTTTAAAGTATCAAAATTAAGATCATCAACAAAATTATTTTTCTTAACTTCAAAAATTTCATTAAAAACCACATGAATTGATTCTTCTATAATCAAAGTTCGTTTGCTAAAGATACAAAAAGCTTTAGAAACAAAAGAATAGCGAAGAAAAAATTCCTTCATCGGATTTTGCATGAAATTTACCTAAGGCATCTTTTTCATTCAAAATAAAATATTTACATCCGAAAACTTTAAAGTATGAAATGTTGGGTTTTCTGTTGTTCCACAACTCATAAGGAGTCTTGAAAAGTAGTGGTCTTACTAGAACCCTATTCATAACATAGCATGTCGTATTTATGGCTTCGGCCCAAAAATATTTGGGTAGACTATCTTCGTGTAACATGGTTCTTGTCATTTCTTGTAAGTTTCTATTCTTTCTTTCTACTACTCCATTTTGTTGAGGATTTCATGGAGTAGAGAAATTGTGGTTGTATCCATTAGATTCATAAAATTCTTAGAAATCATGGTTTTGAAATTCACCACCATGATCACTTCGAATTGATGAAATCATAAAACCCTTTTCATTTGGAACAAGTTTACAAAACTTTGAAAAATACCTAAAGTATTCACTTTTGTATGGCAAAAAATAAGTCCATGTGTAACTACTATAATCATCTACAATGACAAATGCGTATTTGCTACCTCCTAGGCTTGATATAGCAATTGGTCCAAACAAGTCCATATGGATCAATTGTAAAGGTCTAGAGGTGCTTATTTGGTTCTCAGGTTTGAAGCTACTTTTTATTTGTTTTCCTAGTTGACATGCATTACACACATTATCTTTGATGAACTTGATATGAGGAATTCCTTTTATAAGTTTTTTAGATGAAATTTAAGAGATTAGTTTCATGCTAGCATGACCTAATCTCCTATGCCAAAGCCAAGCATTGTTATTCAAAATCGAAAAGCACATTTCATTACAAAGGTCATCAATCTCGATAGTTTATACATTATTTTGTTTTAGGGCAATCACAGATGTGATTTTGTGTGGTTTTTCAATAATACATGCATTAGATTCAAATCTTACGATAAATCCTTTATTATATAATTGACTAATACTCAAAAGGTTATGCTTTAAACCATCAACTAACAATACATCTTCAATAAGAATATTGGATATGTTACCTATAGTTCCTTTGCCAATGATTTACCCTTGTTGTTGTCTCCGAAGGTGACATATCCTTCATCTAGACTAGTGAGCTTAGAGAAATGGGATGGATCTCTGGTCATATGCCTTGAGTATCCACTATCAAGGTATCATCTCTTGCTCCTAGCTTGTGATGATACATTTTTCCATAAAAAAAAAAAGTTGATTATTAGGTACCCATTTGACCTTGGGTGCCTCAAAAATCGATTTATCATGTTGCATTGAGTCATTTGAGGTTCTTTTAGGAACCCAAATCAATTTATGTTGACTATATTTCTTAAATGGACATTTGTATACAACATGTCCAATTTTGCAACAAATGTTGCATTTGATGTGAGGTGATATATGTAAGATAGGGCCTTTAATAAAGGTGATTGGATTTTGGTGAGAGCTACTCACAAATCTGATTCCGCCTTTCCTATGAACATGACCCTTGTTGGAAATGATCATATTCAAGGACTTGCTACCAACCTCAAATTTCTTCAAGGTATCTTTGAGTAACAAGTTTTCCTTTTGAAGTATTTCTAAATCATGACATTTTGTGCAGGGAACTAAGCTATTTTCATGCTCAATCTTTACTCTATCAAAATCTCTAATAAGATAAGCATGTTCCTTTTTCTAAGAATTATACTTTTTACTCAAAATTCTACATTCATCAAATAATTCATGAAAAGCACTTGAAAGCTCATCGAAAGTTAAATTTGCGTCTAATGAACTTGTTACCTCATCTCCAATAGCTATTAGCGCATAGTGAGCAACTTGCTCGGTGTTGGTTGGCTCCTCCTATTCGGAGGCACTTGAGTCGTCCCATGTAGCTTTGAGAGTCTTCTTCTTTGATTGCCTCCTTTTTGCTTGGGGACATTCACTCTTGTAATGTCCCGGCTTCTTGCATTCATAGCATATCACTTGTTCTTTCTTTAGTTCAAATTTATTTTTAGTATCATTTTTGAATTTATTTCTTTTATAAACTTTTAAATTTTCTTGTTAATAGTGCCAAGTCTTTATCAAGGTCCTCATCACTTGAGTTTTCTCTCAAGTGATCTTCTTATGTTCTCGGTGCTATATCATTCTTATTCTCTGGAAGGATGTCATCAAGCTCTTCATGAGCTTTACATGCCATTTCATAAGTCATAAGTGACCCAATTAGTTCTTCAAGAGAAAAATTATTTAGATCTTTGGCTTCTTGAATTATCATTACTTTAGGATCCCAACTTTTGAAAGTGATCTTAAAATCTTATTAATGAGTTCAAAATCCGAGAAACCTTTACCAAGTCCTTTTAGACCATTGACAACATCCATAAATCGAGTGTACATGTTTCTAATAGTCTCACTCAGTTTCATTCGAAATAACTCATAAGAATGCACTAAGAGATTAATTTTTGACTCATTCACTCTATTAGTGCCTTCATGAGTCACTTCGAGTGTGTACCAAATATCAAATGTCATTTCACAAATGGACACACGATTAAACTTATTTTTATCTAAGGCATAAAACAAGGCATTCATAGCCTTTGCGTTTAAAGAAAAAGTCTTCTTCTCCAACTCATTCCAATTGTTCATTGGAAGAGAAGACTTTTGAAATCTATTTTTCACAATATTCCATAGTTTGAAATCCACTGAAATTAGGAAGATCCTCATTCTAGTCTTCTAATATGTGTAATCCGTCCCATTGAACATGGGTGAACGTGTAATAAAAATGGCCCTCTGGGCTGCTAGCGAATGTCATCTCTCTTGGGTTTAAAACTAGATGAGAGTGAACCTCACTCTGATACCAATTCTTAGGATCAAGAGCGGCATTAAGAGGGGGGGTGAATTAGTGCAGCGGAAAACTTTTGATATTTTAGAAAATTATTCATTTCGTTTAAAACCAATTATAACAAAAATGGTTTCGATTCAATCTTTTTCAGAGAGAAGTTGAACTCGAAAGCTTTCGTAAAAGTGCAAGAGAAGATTAAAGAGGTTTTGTAGCAAAGTAAATTTACATAAATGAAAAACAAACTAGAATTTAGAGTGGTTCGGCCAACGTGACCTACATCCACTTTCGGATTCCTCCTCCAACGAGATCTCCGACATCCACTAAAGGCCTTCCTTCAATAGGTGAAGACCAACCACCTCTTTTACAGCGCTTTCTCCTTTTCACGGGTTTAGGAGAGAACCCTTACAAGTCTCACACCTCTCTTGTATGATCTCAAAACTTAGAAAGGGAGGAGGAGGACTCTAGCACTTGTTTACAATACTTTTACATCCCAATAACTCAAGATTATCTCAATAGTTTTCGTGCTCTTTCATGCAGAAAAGGGTGAGGTTTTTATAGGCACCAATGGCTTTAAAATTGGAGCCTAAAAATGTCCCATCCCTAGATTTTGGGGTACTGGCGGTACCACCACCTGGCAGCTGACACTAGGTGGTACCACCGCCCAGTCTGGGCAGTACCACCGCTTGACAGACCTCGGAGACCGAGCTCTAGCGATACCGCTACTTGACCAGGGGTGGTACCACCATTGGTAGTAATAACTGCTGGTGGTACCACCGCCCAGTCTGGGTAGTACCACCACCCAAAAATCCTGGGGCACTGCTTTCCAAGTAGTCCCACCGTCGGCTAGGAATTTAGGGTTTGAATTGGGTGCTCAATTTGGCCCAATTCAGCCGTGTTAAGGGCCCAATTGGCCCCTAATTAAGTTAGCGGGATTATCTCACAATCCTAACTTAATTTATGCTCTAACTACGATAACTAAGACATGATTATAGTGCATATTGTTCTAGTGAGTCAATTGCTCTTCCGGCGAGCTTTCGGTATACTTCCGGCGAGCATCTGACGAACTCTCGACAATGTTCCGATGGACTCCCGACAAGCTCCTAGACTTCACGATAATCTTCTTGCCAAGTTCTGACGAGCTTCTTTGGCAAGCTCCTGGACTTCTCGGTTGGTTCTGATAGAACTTCTGACGAGCGTCCGAACTTCCATCGAACTCTCGAACTCCCAATGTGATCTCGATCTTAACTCTGGGACAACACCTACTTTATGTCCTTATTGCTATCGTAGTTAATCCTGCACATTTTCTCAACTTATAGATTAGATCAAACAAATTACAGTTGACTTCATCATCAAAATCTGAGATTCATAATTAGAGACCCGATAAGTTCTTCGATCAAAAAAGTATTCAAATTTTTGATTCTTGAATAGCCGTTATTTTTTAATCCCAATTTTTAGAAAGTAATCGTAAAATCTTGTTAACAAGTTCAAAATTAGAAAAGTATTTGCCAAGAGCTTTTAAACCATTAACGACATTCGTAAAATCGGTGTACATGTCAACAATGGTTTCGCTCGACTTCATTCGAAATAGTTTAAAATTGTGCATTAAAAGATTGACCTTCAAAACGTTTAATCTACTTGTGCCTTCATGAGTGGTTTCAAGAATGTGCCAAATGTCAAAAGACTTCTCGGTCAATTCCGACAGAACTTCTGATGATCTCTCGATAATGTTCTAACAGACACCCAGCAAGCTCTTAGACTTCACGATGATCTTCTTGGCGAGTTACAATGAGCTTCCCTGGCAAGCTCTAAGACTTCTCGGTCAATTCCGACAGAACTTCTGATGATCTCTCGATAATGTTCTAACAGACACCCAGCAAGCTCTTAGACTTCACGATGATCTTCTTGGCGAGTTACAATGAGCTTCCCTGGCAAGCTCTAAGACTTCTCGGTCAATTCCGACAGAACTTCTGATGATCTCTCGATAATGTTCTAACAGACACCCAGCAAGCTCTTAGACTTCACGATGATCTTCTTGGCGAGTTACAATGAGCTTCCCTGGCAAGCTCTAAGACTTCTCGGTCAATTCCGACAGAACTTCTGATGATCTCTCGATAATGTTCTAACAGACACCCAGCAAGCTCTTAGACTTCACGATGATCTTCTTGGCGAGTTACAATGAGCTTCCCTGGCAAGCTCTAAGACTTCTCGGTCAATTCCGACAGAACTTCTGATGATCTCTCGATAATGTTCTAACAGACACCCAGCAAGCTCTTAGACTTCACGATGATCTTCTTGGCGAGTTACAATGAGCTTCCCTGGCAAGCTCTAAGACTTCTCGGTCAATTCCGACAGAACTTCTGATGATCTCTCGATAATGTTCTAACAGACACCCAGCAAGCTCTTAGACTTCACGATGATCTTCTTGGCGAGTTACAATGAGCTTCCCTGGCAAGCTCTAAGACTTCTCGGTCAATTCCGACAGAACTTCTGATGATCTCTCGATAATGTTCTAACAGACACCCAGCAAGCTCTTAGACTTCACGATGATCTTCTTGGCGAGTTACAATGAGCTTCCCTGGCAAGCTCTAAGACTTCTCGGTCAATTCCGACAGAACTTCTGATGATCTCTCGATAATGTTCTAACAGACACCCAGCAAGCTCTTAGACTTCACGATGATCGGTACCATTGCCCAATCTAGCAATACCACCACCTAAAAGAGTGTACCGCCCAACTGGCGGTACCACTACCTTACATAGTCTCGGAGATTGGCCATGATAGTTTCACCTGTTTTGTCATTATTTGGTCACTGTTTGGGCCTTTTCTCTTGGCCCAACACAGCCCAAACTTAAGCCCAACTGTCCCCTAATTGGGTTGGCCCAATTCTAATCTCAATTAGATGCTAACTATGATTTTAAGATATTCTAAGCTAAACAAAGTCCATAAGTCTAGTTTCTTCTAGTGACTTCCGATGATTTTTCGGTGACTTCTGATGATCTCTCGATAATGTTCTAACAGACACCCACAAGCTCTTAGACTTCACGATGATCTTCTTGGCGAGTTACATGAGCTTCCCTGGCAAGCTCTAAGACTTCTCGTCATTCCGACAGAACTTCTGATGAACTCTTGAACTCCCAACGAAATCGCATACTAGACTCCGGGACTTCATTGGCATGTTATTGGTCCCTCGACGCTTCGTCCGATTATTCAACACATCGTCCTCTCTTACAGCCTATTGCCCAATCGGCCAGTTGACTTAACTCCGATATCCTTGGCGCAATATCAGCTCTTATTGGCCTGATGCCCGAATCCATGGCTTGATGCCTTCTGTCGATACGTCGACCAATCCTCCGGCTCGACATCTAATCTTCTAATATGTTCCTCCGGCCCAACATGATTCTTCCTGCTTTAATTGTCTCATCCTGATCGAAGCATCCTGCATCACTCTAAATGCAAATTAAATCATAACACTTATCAATTGGTTTCATCATCAAAATTTGAGATTCAACAGTCCTTAGACTTGAGACACCAAGGATGTCCTACATGAGTGCTCCACTATTTGATACCAGACTTATAGGTTTGGATGTCCCAGATCTAGTACAAGCCGGTCATCGGGAGTGGTAGTCAACCTTACGAGGGCTATTGAGTATCGATAGAGGATCATCCACTCTCGGTGTCATGAGAGGAATATCCAATGTGTTTTTGCTTAGATAAATCCCTAGCCAGGGTCATTCGAATTGAGAAAGAAAGAGTTCTCTGAGAGAATCTGATTAGATGAATGAGGGACTATAGGTACATGTTAACTGAGGACAGACAGGTCCAATGGATTGGATTCCCCTGTATCGTCTAAGGACTGCGACGTAGTGGCCTAGTACGTCCGCAATCGATGAGTCGAGTGAATTATTATGGAGATAATAATCAATAAGCCAGAAGGAGTTCTAACAGGTATGACTCACGGCTAGCTCGATATTGGGCCTAGAAGGTCACACACATATGGTAGGTGTTGCGATGAGTAGAGGTTCAGATATGAGATATCCACCGAAGCCCCTATCTTATTGGATATCCAATAAACCCCTGAATTATTGGATCCTATGAATGAGATCCAATAAAAGCCCATGAGGCTTGGGTAATTAGATGTAGATCTAATACCTAATAGGGGAGGATCCATTAGGGTTTAACAAGGGACCTCTATAAATAAGATGGATTCAGTGGTTCATAGGCTAGAGCTTTTGCTTGCCTCTCCTATTCTCCTCCCCCTCTCCACCTCAAAGCAGGCCTGGAGTTTTGAGGAGCATCATCGTAGCCCTGCTATGTAGATCACTACTAGAGAGGAGGGCGTTTGACCTTTTCATCCTCTCCTACAGATCTGTAGGGATTCAGGGATATACGATCTTCCTAGGTAACACAATTTATCTTATACGCAGTTTTAAGTTTCATGAGTTTTTGCACACCAATCTTCACACGACGACGAACAAACCTTTGGGAAATTAGGAAATTTGTTTTTGTTCTTCCGCTACGCATGTGATGTCGCCCCCTAGATTTCCTAACAATTGGCTTGTAAGACACCTATGATTAGCAATTCCTAAAGATCCATTTAGTGCCAATTACAAGATGGTCATTAGGTCTAGGAATAAGCATCCACACCTTATTTTTCTTAAATTGATTTAACTCTTCATGCATTCTAAAAACTCATAAGTCATCTTTTAGAGCATTGTTAACGCATTTAGGTTCAATTTGAGCCAAAAAGGCAACATGAGCACAAAAATTTTTAAATGAAGAACAAGTTTGAATATCTTTTGATGTATCTCTAATGATTAACTCCATCGGATGAGCATCTACATACTTACGTTCCTTGGATAAGGATTCATTGGAAGTAGATGCATCCACATTGTTTGAGAGAGAGGAGAATTTTTATTTAAATTTAAAGTATCAAAATCAAAATCATCATCAAGATCATTTTCTTAAATTAAAAAAAACTCATTAAAAACAACATGGATAGATTTCTCGATAACCAATGTTCTTTTATTAAAGACACAATAAGCTTTAGAAATAGAGGAATATCCAAGAAAAATGCCTTCATCAGATTTTGCATCAAATTTTCTGAAGGCATCATTTTCATTTAAAATAAAACATTTACAAACAAAAACTTTAAAATAAAAAATGTTGGGTCTTTTATTGTTCTAATAATTCATAAGGAGTTTTAGATAGTAGTGGTCTTACGAGAACCTTGTTTATTATTGAATCTCGGATTTTGATGATGAAATCAATTAGTAAATTATTTGATCTAATCTATGTGTTGAGATATGTGTGCAGGATTAACTACGATAGCGGTAAAGTGTAAAGCAATTGATGGGCCGGAGTCGAAGATTCGGATGATAGATCGGGAGCTCACTGAGAGTTCATCAGGAGATCGCCAAAAGACTCGCCGAAAGCTCGTCGAAGATCGCCAAGAGTTCGTTGGGAGATCACCGAAAGCACACCAAAAGACTCACAAAGGGTTCGTCGGGAGTTCGTTGGAAGTATTAGGAATGAGTCAGCATAAAGAGGGGGGGTGAATTAGTGCAGCGATAAAATTATCGATTTACAAACAAAAACTTTAAAATAAAACATTTACAAACAAAAACTTTAAAATAAAACATTTACAAACAAAAACTTTAAAATAAAACATTTACAAACAAAAACTTTAAAATAAAACATTTACAAACAAAAACTTTAAAATAAAACATTTACAAACAAAAACTTTAAAATAAAACATTTACAAACAAAAACTTTAAAATAAAACATTTACAAACAAAAACTTTAAAATAAAACATTTACAAACAAAAACTTTAAAATAAAACATTTACAAACAAAAACTTTAAAATAAAACATTTACAAACAAAAACTTTAAAATAAAACATTTACAAACAAAAACTTTAAAATAAAACATTTACAAACAAAAACTTTAAAATAAAACATTTACAAACAAAAACTTTAAAATAAAACATTTACAAACAAAAACTTTAAAATAAAACATTTACAAACAAAAACTTTAAAATAAAACATTTACAAACAAAAACTTTAAAATAAAACATTTACAAACAAAAACTTTAAAATAAAACATTTACAAACAAAAACTTTAAAATAAAACATTTACAAACAAAAACTTTAAAATAAAACATTTACAAACAAAAACTTTAAAATAAAACATTTACAAACAAAAACTTTAAAATAAAACATTTACAAACAAAAACTTTAAAATAAAACATTTACAAACAAAAACTTTAAAATAAAACATTTACAAACAAAAACTTTAAAATAAAACATTTACAAACAAAAACTTTAAAATAAAACATTTACAAACAAAAACTTTAAAATAAAACATTTACAAACAAAAACTTTAAAATAAAACATTTACAAACAAAAACTTTAAAATAAAACATTTACAAACAAAAACTTTAAAATAAAACATTTACAAACAAAAACTTTAAAATAAAACATTTACAAACAAAAACTTTAAAATAAAACATTTACAAACAAAAACTTTAAAATAAAACATTTACAAACAAAAACTTTAAAATAAAACATTTACAAACAAAAACTTTAAAATAAAACATTTACAAACAAAAACTTTAAAATAAAACATTTACAAACAAAAACTTTAAAATAAAACATTTACAAACAAAAACTTTAAAATAAAACATTTACAAACAAAAACTTTAAAATAAAACATTTACAAACAAAAACTTTAAAATAAAACATTTACAAACAAAAACTTTAAAATAAAACATTTACAAACAAAAACTTTAAAATAAAACATTTACAAACAAAAACTTTAAAATAAAACATTTACAAACAAAAACTTTAAAATAAAACATTTACAAACAAAAACTTTAAAATAAAACATTTACAAACAAAAACTTTAAAATAAAACATTTACAAACAAAAACTTTAAAATAAAACATTTACAAACAAAAACTTTAAAATAAAACATTTACAAACAAAAACTTTAAAATAAAACATTTACAAACAAAAACTTTAAAATAAAACATTTACAAACAAAAACTTTAAAATAAAACATTTACAAACAAAAACTTTAAAATAAAACATTTACAAACAAAAACTTTAAAATAAAACATTTACAAACAAAAACTTTAAAATAAAACATTTACAAACAAAAACTTTAAAATAAAACATTTACAAACAAAAACTTTAAAATAAAACATTTACAAACAAAAACTTTAAAATAAAACATTTACAAACAAAAACTTTAAAATAAAACATTTACAAACAAAAACTTTAAAATAAAACATTTACAAACAAAAACTTTAAAATAAAACATTTACAAACAAAAACTTTAAAATAAAACATTTACAAACAAAAACTTTAAAATAAAACATTTACAAACAAAAACTTTAAAATAAAACATTTACAAACAAAAACTTTAAAATAAAACATTTACAAACAAAAACTTTAAAATAAAACATTTACAAACAAAAACTTTAAAATAAAACATTTACAAACAAAAACTTTAAAATAAAACATTTACAAACAAAAACTTTAAAATAAAACATTTACAAACAAAAACTTTAAAATAAAACATCATCTCATCCCGAGTCTCTAGGGTACGGGGGTACCACCGCTTGTGCTGGGCGGTACCACCGCCAGTGTCAGTCTGACACTGACACTGAACTAGGCGGTACCACCGCCCAGACTGGCGGTAACACCGCCTGACAGTCTCTCAGAGACTTTGCCATGATGGTGCCACCTCTTGGGTCACTGTTTGGGCCTTTCATTGGGCCCAACACAATCCTTACATGGGCCCAACTGGCCCCTAATTGGGTTGGCCGAATTCTAATCCTAATTATGTGCTAACTATGAAATTTAAGGCATTTTCTATGCTAAACAAGTCTGTAAGTCAAGTTTCTTCTAGCAAGCTTCTAGCGAACTTCCGACGATCTCTCGGCAATGTTTCAACGGACTCCCAACAAGCTCCTAGACTTCATAATGATCTTCTTAGCGAGTTTCGACAAGCTTCTTTGGCAAGCTCCTGGACTTCTCGATCAATTCCGACAGAACTTCCGACGAACGTCCGGACTTCCGATGAACTCTCGAACTCCCAATGAAATCACGTTCTTGACTCCGGGACTTCATTTTGCTTTATGCCTTGCTATCGTAGTTAATCCTGCACACATAAAACACACTTCAATCTAGACAATTATTACTAAGCATGAATCATGTTGTTCGGCATGTTATTGGTCCATTGACGCTTCGTCCGATTCTTTGGTACAACGTCCTCTCTTGCGGCCTATTGCCCAATTGGCCAGTTGACTCCACAACTCTGATTTCCTTAGCTCAATATCCGCTCTTCTTAGCCCGATACCCGAATCCATGGCCCAAAACCTTTTGTCGATACGTCGACTGATCTTTCGGCTCGATGTCCAATCTTTTGACATATTTTTCGCCGGCCCAACATGATTCTTCCTACTTTAATTATCTCACCCTGATTGAAGCTTCCTGCATCACTTAAAATGCATATCAAATCATAAACACTATCAATTGGTTTCATCATCAAAATCTGAGATTCAACAGGAAGAACATCGGAAGACTCGCCAAGAAGTTCAACGGAGGATCGCCAAGAGAAAAATCGACATACCAGACAAATTTCTTGCCTTAATCGTAGTTAGAATAATAATTAGAGTTAGATTTAGGAGGTAATCCCATTAACTCTATTAGGGGCCAATTGGGCTCGGAGCTCGATTGGTTTGGGCCGGATACAAGGCCCAATCAGGATTGCTGGACCCTGACCGACAATGGCACCGCTTGGAATATACTCCCCCAGATGGTTTGGGCGATGGTATCGCCCAAACTAGCTAGTGGTACCATTGGTAATTAATACTATCAGTGGTGGTACCACCCTTGTCAAGCGATGGTACTAACAAAGCTCGGTCTCCGAGCTCTGTCAAGCAGTGGTACCGCCTAGTGTTAGACTGCAGGTGGTAGTACTGCCTAGTAATGGCGGTGGTACCGCCAGGACCCTGAAAATCCGGGATTATATACTTTTTGGCTCCAATTTTGAAGCCTTTCAAGCCTATAAATATCCCACTCTTTTTTGCATGAAAGGGTAACAAAGTGCTATTATATATGTGAAAAATTCTAAGTGTTTGAGGTGTGAAAAATGTTGTAAAAGTGAGAAGAGTTCTCCTCCTCCCTCTCTTAGCCTTATAACCATCCAAGAAAGAGGAGTAAGTCTTGTCAGGGTTATCTCCTAAACCCGACAAAAGGAGAAAGAGCTATAAAATGTGATTGGCCTTCGCTTATTAAAGGAAGGCCTTTAGTGGATGCCGGTGATCTCGACGGAGGAGGAATCCGTAGTGGATGTAGGTCACATTGACTGAACCACTATAAATTCTAGTTTACATTTCATTTTAAGCAATTTACTTTAACTGCAAATCATTTCATAGCAAACTGCTTCTCCTCCTCATCATGCTTTCACTACACTTACGCACTCACACGTTTCAAGTTGTTATCTTTCCGAATTGGTTTTCATTGAATGTACGAAATATTTTACGAAATCGATGTCTTTACCACTGCACTAATTCACCCCCCCTCTTAGTGCTGCTCTTGATCCTAATAATTGGTATCAGAGCAAGGTTCATTCTCATTTGGTTTAAAACTCAAGAGAGATGGCATTTGCCGACAACCAAGAGGGTCATTCAATTACATGTCCACCCATGTTCAATAGGACGGATTACACATATTGGAAGACTAGAATGAGAATCTTCCTAATTTCAATGGATTTCAAATTATGGAATATTGTAGAAAATGGGTTTCAAAAGTCTTCTCTTCCAATGAACAAATAGAATGAGTTGGAGAAGAAGACTTTCACCCTAAACACTAAGGCTATAAATGCCTTGTTTTGTGCTTTAGATAAAAACAAGTTCAATCGTGTGTCTATTTGTGAATCGGCTTTTGATCTTTGGCACACACTAGAACATGAAGGCACTAGTAGAGTGAAGGAGTCAAAAATTAATCTTTTAGTGCACACTTATGAGTTGTTTAGATGAAACTGAGTGAGACCATTGGAGACATGTACACCCGATTTACGGATGTCGTCAATGATCTAAAAGGACTTGGTAAAAGTTTCTCGGATTTTGAACTTGTTAGTAAAATCTTAAGATCTCTTCCAAAGAGTTGGGACCCTAAAGTAATGGCCATTCAAGAGGTCAAAGATTTAAATAATTTTTCTCTTGAAGAACTAATTTGGTTACTAATGACCTATGAGATGACTTATAAAGCACATGAAGAGCATGAGGACACCCTTCCAAAGAACAAGAAGGATATGACACTAAGAACATAAGAAGACCACTTGAAAGAAAATTGTGATGAGTACTTTGATGATGACTTGACACTCTTAACAAGAAAGTTCAAAAAATTCATAAAAAGGAATAAATTTAAAAATGACACTAAAAATAAATTTGAACCCAAGAAAGAACAAGTTATATACTACGAATGCAAGAAGCCGGGACATTTCAAAAGCGAATGTCCCCAAGCAAAGAAGAAGCAACCAAAGAAAAAAGAATGCCTTTAAAGCAACGTGGGACGACTCAAGTGCATCCGAAAAAGAGGAGCCAACCAACACCGAGTAAGTTGCTTACTACGCACTAATGGCTATTGGAGATGAGGTAACAAGTTTATTAGACATAAATTTATCTTTCGATGAGCTTTTAAGTACTTTTCATGAATTGTTTGATGAATGTAGAATCTTGAGTAAAAAGTACTCTTTGAAAATGGAACATGCTTCTCTTGTTAGCAACTTTGATAGACTAAAAAATTGAGCATGAGAATAGCTTAGCTCCCTGCACAAAATGCCATTAAGTAGAAACACTTAGAAAGAAAAACTTGCTACTCAAAGAAATCTTAAAAAATTTTGGGTTAGTAGCAAGTCCTTAAACATGATCTTTGTCAACAAGGGTCACGTTCATAGGAGAGGAGGAATTAGATTTGTGAGTAGCTCTCACCAAAATTCGACTACCTTTGTTAAAGGCCCTACCTTGCATGTATCACCTCACACCAATTGTAACTTTTGTTGTAAACTTGGACATGTTGCGTACAAATGTCCATTTAAAAAATATGGTCCATATAAATCGATTTAGGTTTCTAAGAGAACCTCAAATGACTCAATGCAACATGATAAGCTTTGTAAATCAATTTTTGAGGTACCCAAGGTCAAATGGATACCTAAAAATCATCCTTTTTTGTAAAAAAATATACCATCACTAGCTAGGAGCAAAAGATAGTACCTTGATAGTGGATGCTCAAGGCATATGACCGGAGATCCATCTCAGTTCTCTAAGCTCACTAACCTAGACGAAGGATATGTCACCTTCGGAGACAATAACAAGGGTAAAATCATTGGCAAAAGAACCATAAGTAACAAATCCAACCTTTTTATTGAAGATGTGTTGGTTGATGGCTTAAAGCATAATCTTTTGAGTATTAGTCAATTGTGTAATAAAGGATATATTGTTAAATTTGAATCTAATGCTTGCATTATTGAAAAACTATACAAAAATACATCTATGATTGCACTGAAACAAAATAATGTATATATTATCGATATTAATGATCTTTGCAATGAAATATCTTTTTCGGCTTTGAATGATGATGCTTGGCTTTGACATAGAAGATTAGGTCATGCTAGCATAAAGCTAATCTCTCAAATCTTATCTATAGAACTTGTAAGAGGAATTCCTCACATTAAGTTCGTCAAAGATAATATGTGCAATACATGTCAAATAGGAAAACAAATAAAAAGTAGTTTCAAACCAAAGAACAAAATAAGCATCTCTAGACCATTACAATTTATTCATATGGATTTGTTTGGACCAATTGCTACATCAAGCCTAGAAGGTGGCAAATACGCCTTTGTCATCGTTGATGATTATAGTAGATATACTTGGACTTACTTCTTGGCACACAAAAATGATTACTTTAGGTACTTCTCTAAGTTTTGTAAACTTATTCAAAACAAAAATGGTTTCATAATTTCATCAATTCGAAGTGATCACGGTGGTGAATTTCAAAACCGTGATTTCCAAGAATTTTATTAATCTAATTGATACAACTACAACTTTCTACTTCAAGAAATCCTCAACAAAATGGAGTAGTAGAAAGAAAAAAAAAAAAAAAAAAAAAAAAAAAAAAAAAAAAAAAAAAAAAAAAAAAAAAAAAAAAAAAAAAAAAAAAAAAAAAAAAAAAAAAAAAAAAAAAAAAAAAAAAAAAAAAAAAAAAAAAAAAAAAAAAAAAAAAAAAAAAAAAAAAAAAAAAAAAAAAAAAAAAAAAAAAAAAAAAAAAAAAAAAAAAAAAAAAAAAAAAAAAAAAAAAAAAAAAAAAAAAAAAAAAAAAAAAAAAAAAAAAAAAAAAAAAAAAAAAAAAAAAAAAAAAAAAAAAAAAAAAAAAAAAAAAAAAAAAAAAAAAAAAAAAAAAAAAAAAAAAAAAAAAAAAAAAAAAAAAAAAAAAAAAAAAAAAAAAAAAAAAAAAAAAAAAAAAAAAAAAAAAAAAAAAAAAAAAAAAAAAAAAAAAAAAAAAAAAAAAAAAAAAAAAAAAAAAAAAAAAAAAAAAAAAAAAAAAAAAAAAAAAAAAAAAAAAAAAAAAAAAAAAAAAAAAAAAAAAAAAAAAAAAAAAAAAAAAAAAAAAAAAAAAAAAAAAAAAAAAAAAAAAAAAAAAAAAAAAAAAAAAAAAAAAAAAAAAAAAAAAAAAAAAAAAAAAAAAAAAAAAAAAAAAAAAAAAAAAAAAAAAAAAAAAAAAAAAAAAAAAAAAAAAAAAAAAAAAAAAAAAAAAAAAAAAAAAAAAAAAAAAAAAAAAAAAAAAAAAAAAAAAAAAAAAAAAAAAAAAAAAAAAAAAAAAAAAAAAAAAAAAAAAAAAAAAAAAAAAAAAAAAAAAAAAAAAAAAAAAAAAAAAAAAAAAAAAAAAAAAAAAAAAAAAAAAAAAAAAAAAAAAAAAAAAAAAAAAAAAAAAAAAAAAAAAAAAAAAAAAAAAAAAAAAAAAAAAAAAAAAAAAAAAAAAAAAAAAAAAAAAAAAAAAAAAAAAAAAAAAAAAAAAAAAAAAAAAAAAAAAAAAAAAAAAAAAAAAAAAAAAAAAAAAAAAAAAAAAAAAAAAAAAAAAAAAAAAAAAAAAAAAAAAAAAAAAAAAAAAAAAAAAAAAAAAAAAAAAAAAAAAAAAAAAAAAAAAAAAAAAAAAAAAAAAAAAAAAAAAAAAAAAAAAAAAAAAAAAAAAAAAAAAAAAAAAAAAAAAAAAAAAAAAAAAAAAAAAAAAAAAAAAAAAAAAAAAAAAAAAAAAAAAAAAAAAAAAAAAAAAAAAAAAAAAAAAAAAAAAAAAAAAAAAAAAAAAAAAAAAAAAAAAAAAAAAAAAAAAAAAAAAAAAAAAAAAAAAAAAAAAAAAAAAAAAAAAAAAAAAAAAAAAAAAAAAAAAAAAAAAAAAAAAAAAAAAAAAAAAAAAAAAAAAAAAAAAAAAAAAAAAAAAAAAAAAAAAAAAAAAAAAAAAAAAAAAAAAAAAAAAAAAAAAAAAAAAAAAAAAAAAAAAAAAAAAAAAAAAAAAAAAAAAAAAAAAAAAAAAAAAAAAAAAAAAAAAAAAAAAAAAAAAAAACTTCTCGATCAATTCCGACAGAACTTCCGACGAACGTCCGGACTTCCGATGAACTCTCGAACTCCCAATGAAATCACGTTCTTGACTCTGGGACTTCATTTTGCTTTATGCCTTGCTATCGTAGTTAATCTTGCACACATAAAACACACTTCGATCCAGACAATTATTACTAAGCATGAATCATGTTGTTCGGCATGTCATTGGTCCATTGACGCTTCGTCCGATTCTTTGGTGCAACGTCCTCTCTTGCGGCCTATTGCCCAATTGGCCAGTTGACTCCACAACTCCGATTTTCTTAGCGCAATATCCGCTCTTCTTAGCCCGATGCCCGAATCCATGGCCCGAAACCTTTTGTCGATACGTCAACTGATCTTTCGGCTCGACGTCCAATCTTCTGACATATTTTTCACCGGCCCAACATGATTCTTCCTGCTTTAATTATCTCACCCTGATTGAAGCTTCCTGCATCACTTAAAATGCATATCAAATCATAAACACTATCAATTGGTTTCATCATCAAAATATGAGATTCAACAGGAAGAACATCGGAAGACTCGCCAAGAAGTTCGACGGAGGATCGCCAAGAGAAAAATCGACATACTGGACAAATTGCTTGCCTTAATCATAGTTAGAATAATAATTAGAGTTAGATTTAGGAGGTAATCCCATTAACTCTATTAGGGGCCAATTGGGCTCGGAGCTCGGTTGGTTTGGGCCGGATACAAGGCCCAATCAGGATTGCGGGACCCTGACCGACAATGGCACCGCTTGGAGCATACTCCCCCAGATGGTTTGGGCGATGGTACCGCCCAAACTGGGCAGTGGTACCATCAGTAATTAATACTGTCAATGGTGGTACCACCCTTGTCAAGCGATGGTACTACCAAAGCTCGGTCTCCGAGCTCTGTCAAGCGGTAATACCGCCTAGTGTTAGATTGCAGGCGGTAGTATTGCCTAGTAATGGCAGTGGTACCGCCTAGTGTTAGATTGCAGGCGGTAGTATTGCCTAGTAATGGCAGTGGTACCGCCAGGACCCTGAAAATCCGGATTATATACTTTTGGCTCCAATTTGAAGCCTTTCGAGCCTATAAATACCCCACTCTTTTCTGCATGAAAGGGTAACAAAGTGCTATTATATATGTGAAAAATTCTAAGTGTTTGAGGTGTGAAAAATGTTGTAAAAGTGAGAAGAGTTCTCCTCCTCCCTCTCTTAGCCTTATAACCATCCAAGAAAGAGGAGTAAGTCTTGTAAGGTTATCTCCTAAACCCAACAAAAGGAGAAAGAGCTATAAAATGTGATTGGCCTTCGCCTATTAAAGGAAGGCCTTTAGTGGATGCCGGTGATCTCGACGATAGGAATCCGTAGTGGATGTAGGTCACATTGACTGAACCACTCTAAATTCTAGTTTACATTTCATTTTAAGCAATTTACTTTAACTGCAAATCATTTCATAGCAAACTGCTTCTCCTCCTCATCATGCTTTCACTACACTTACGCTCTCATACGTTTCAAGTTGTTATCTTTCCGAATTGGTTTTCATTGAATGTACGAAATATTTTACGAAATCGATGTCTTTACCGCTGCACTAATTCACCCCCCCTCTTAGTGCCGCTCTTGATCCTAACAATTGGTATCAGAGCAAGGTTCATTCTCATTTGGTTTAAAACTCAAGAGAGATGGCATTTGCCGACAACCAAGAGGGTCATTCAATTACATGTCCGCCCATATTCAATAGGACGGATTACACATATTGGAAGACTAGAATGAGAATCTTCCTAATTTCAATGGATTTCAAATTATGGAATATTGTAGAAAATGGGTTTCAAAAGTCTTCTCTTCCAATGAACAATTGGAATGAGTTGGAGAAGAAGACTTTCACCCTAAACACTAAGGCTATAAATGCCTTGTTTTGTGTTTTAGATAAAAACAAGTTCAATCGTGTGTCTATTTGTGAATCGGCTTTTGATCTTTGGCACACACTGGAACATGAAGGCACTAGTAGAGTGAAGGAGTCAAAAATTAATCTTTTAGTGCACACTTATGATTGTTTCGGATGAAACTGAGTGAGACCATTGGAGACATGTACACCCGATTTACGGATGTCGTCAATGATCTAAAAGGACTTGGTAAAAGTTTCTCGGATTTTGAACTTGTTAATAAAATCTTAAGATCCCTTCCAAAGAGTTGGGACCCTAAAGTAATGGCCATTCAAGAGGTCAAAGATTTAAATAATTTTTCTCTTGAAGAACTAATTGGGTTACTAATGACCTATGAGATGACTTATAAAGCACATGAAGAGCATGAGGACACCCTTCCAAAAACAAGAAGGATATGACACTAAGAACATAAGAAGACCACTTGAAAGAAAATTGTGATGAGTACTTTGATGATGACTTTGACTACTCTTAACAAGAAAGTTCAAAAAATTCATAAAAAGGAATAAATTTAAAAAATGACACTAAAAATAAATTTGAACCAAGAAAGAACAAGTATATACTACGAATGCAAGAAGCCGGGACATTTCAAAAGCGAAATGTCCCCAAGCAAAGAAGAAGCAACCAAAGAAGAAGAATGCCTTTAAAGCAACGTGGGACGACCTCAAGTGCATCCGAAGAAGAGGAGCCAACCAACACCGAGTAAGTTGCTTACTATGCACTAATGGCTATTGGAGATGAGGTACAAGTTTATTAGACATAAATTTATCTTTCGATGAGCTTTTAAGTGCTTTTCATGAATTGTTTGATGAATGTAGAATCTTGAGTAAAAAGTACTCTTTGAAAATGGAACATGCTTCTCTTGTTAGCAACTTTGATAGACTAAAAATTGAGCATGAGAATAAGCTTAGCTCCCTGCACAAAATGCCATTAAGTAGAAACACTTAGAAAGAAAACTTGCGACTCAAAGAAATCTTAAAAAGTTTGGGTTGGTAGCAAGTCCTTAAACATGATCCTTGTCAACAAGGGTCACGTTCATAGGAGAGGAGGAATCAGATTTGTGAGTAGCTCTCACCAAAATTCGACCACCTTTGTTAAAGGCCCTACCTTGACATGTATCACCTCACACCAATTGCAACTTTTGTTGCAAACTTGGACATGTTGCGTACAAATGTCCATTTAAGAAATATGGTCCATATAAATCGATTTAGGTTTCTAAGAGAACCTCAAATGACTCAATGCAACATGATAAGCTTTGTAGATCAATTTTTGAGGCACCCAAGGTCAATGGATACCTAAAATCATCCTTTTTTGTAAAAAAATATACCATCACTAGCTAGGAGCAAAAGATAGTACCTTGATAGTGGGATGCTCAAGGCCTATGACCGGAGATCCATCTCAAGTTCTCTAAGCTCACTACCTAGACGAAGGATATGTCACCTTCGGAGACAACAACAAGGGTAAAATCATTGGCAAAAGAACCATAAGTAACAAATCCAACCTTTTTATTGAAGATGTGTTGGTTGATGGCTTAAAGCATAATCTTTTGAGTATTAGTCAATTGTGTAATAAAGGATATATTGTTAAATTTGAATCTAATGCTTGCATTATTGAAAAACTATACAAAAACACATCTATGATTGCACTGAAACAAAATATATACACTATCGACATTAATGATCTTTGCAATGAAATGTGTTTTTCGGCTTTGAATGATGATGCTTGGCTTTGACATAGAAGATTAGGTCATGCTAGCATAAAGCTAATCTCTCAAATCTCATCTATAGAACTTGTAAGAGGAATTCCTCACATTAAGTTCGTCAAAGATAATGTGTGCAATGCATGTCAACTAGGAAAACAAATAAAAAGTAGTTTCAAACCAAAAAATAAAATAGCACCTCTAGACCATTACAATTTATCCATATGGATTTGTTTGGACCAATTGCTACATCAAGCCTAGAAGGTGGCAAATACGCCTTTGTCATCGTTGATGATTATAGTAGATATACTTGGACTTACTTCTTGGCACACAAAAATGATTACTTTAGGTACTTCTCTAAGTTTTGTAAACTTATTCAAAACAAAAATGGTTTCATAATTTCATCAATTCGAAGTGATCACGGTGGTGAATTTCAAAACCGTGATTTCCAAGAATTTTATTAATCTAATGGATACAACCACAACTTTTCTACTTCAAGAAATCCTCAACAAAATGGAGTAGTAGAAAGAAAAAAAAAACTTACAAGAAATGGCAAAAACCATGTTAAGCGAAGAACATAGCCTACCCAAATATTTTTGGGTCGAAGCCATAAATACAACATGCTATGTTATGAATAGGGTTCTAGTAAGACCATTACTTTCCAAAACTCCTTATGAGTTGTGGAACAACAAAAAGCCCAATGTTTCATACTTTAAAGTCTTCGGGTGCAAATGCTTTATTTTGAATGAAAAAGATACCCTAGAAAAGTTTGATGCAAAATCCGATGAAGGAATTTTTCTTGGGTATTCTTCTATTTCAAAGGCTTTTCGCATCTTTAATAAAAGAACTTTAGTTATAGAAGAATCTATTCATGTTGTTTTTAATGAAGTTTCCGAAGTTAAGAAAAATCATTTTGATAATGATCTTAATTTTGATACTTTAAATTTAAATGAATCCCTTTCTCTATCTAGCAACTTGGATGCATCTTCTTCCGAACATTCTTTACTGAAGGAATAGAAGTATGTAGATGCTCATCCTAAGGAGCTAATTATAGGAGACACAACAAAAGGGGTTCAAACTCGTTATTCTCTTAAGAATTTTTGTGCCAACGTCGCTTTTCTCTCACAAATTGAACCTAAATACATTGATGAAGCCTTGAAAGATGATTCATGGGTTATCACAATGCAAGAAGAGTTAAATAAATTTGAGAGAAATGAGGTGTAGAAGCTTGTTCCAAGACCAAATGACCATTTAGTTATTGGTACTAAATGGATCTTTAGAAACAAGCAAGATGAATTTAGTATCGTAGTTAGAAACAAGGCTAGATTAGAGGCCAAGGGTTTCAACCAAGAAGAAGGTATCGACTACGAAGAAACCTTCACTCCTGTGGCACGATTAGAAGCCATGAGGATGCTCCTTACCTATGCTAGTAGTAGTTTTATTAATCTAATGGATACAACCACAACTTTTCTACTTCAAGAAATCCTCAACAAAATGGAGTAGTAGAAAGAAAAAAAAAAAAAAAAAAAAAAAAAAAAAAAAAAAAAAAAAAAAAAAAAAAAAAAAAAAAAAAAAAAAAAAAAAAAAAAAAAAAAAAAAAAAAAAAAAAAAAAAAAAAAAAAAAAAAAAAAAAAAAAAAAAAAAAAAAAAAAAAAAAAAAAAAAAAAAAAAAAAAAAAAAAAAAAAAAAAAAAAAAAAAAAAAAAAAAAAAAAAAAAAAAAAAAAAAAAAAAAAAAAAAAAAAAAAAAAAAAAAAAAAAAAAAAAAAAAAAAAAAAAAAAAAAAAAAAAAAAAAAAAAAAAAAAAAAAAAAAAAAAAAAAAAAAAAAAAAAAAAAAAAAAAAAAAAAAAAAAAAAAAAAAAAAAAAAAAAAAAAAAAAAAAAAAAAAAAAAAAAAAAAAAAAAAAAAAAAAAAAAAAAAAAAAAAAAAAAAAAAAAAAAAAAAAAAAAAAAAAAAAAAAAAAAAAAAAAAAAAAAAAAAAAAAAAAAAAAAAAAAAAAAAAAAAAAAAAAAAAAAAAAAAAAAAAAAAAAAAAAAAAAAAAAAAAAAAAAAAAAAAAAAAAAAAAAAAAAAAAAAAAAAAAAAAAAAAAAAAAAAAAAAAAAAAAAAAAAAAAAAAAAAAAAAAAAAAAAAAAAAAAAAAAAAAAAAAAAAAAAAAAAAAAAAAAAAAAAAAAAAAAAAAAAAAAAAAAAAAAAAAAAAAAAAAAAAAAAAAAAAAAAAAAAAAAAAAAAAAAAAAAAAAAAAAAAAAAAAAAAAAAAAAAAAAAAAAAAAAAAAAAAAAAAAAAAAAAAAAAAAAAAAAAAAAAAAAAAAAAAAAAAAAAAAAAAAAAAAAAAAAAAAAAAAAAAAAAAAAAAAAAAAAAAAAAAAAAAAAAAAAAAAAAAAAAAAAAAAAAAAAAAAAAAAAAAAAAAAAAAAAAAAAAAAAAAAAAAAAAAAAAAAAAAAAAAAAAAAAAAAAAAAAAAAAAAAAAAAAAAAAAAAAAAAAAAAAAAAAAAAAAAAAAAAAAAAAAAAAAAAAAAAAAAAAAAAAAAAAAAAAAAAAAAAAAAAAAAAAAAAAAAAAAAAAAAAAAAAAAAAAAAAAAAAAAAAAAAAAAAAAAAAAAAAAAAAAAAAAAAAAAAAAAAAAAAAAAAAAAAAAAAAAAAAAAAAAAAAAAAAAAAAAAAAAAAAAAAAAAAAAAAAAAAAAAAAAAAAAAAAAAAAAAAAAAAAAAAAAAAAAAAAAAAAAAAAAAAAAAAAAAAAAAAAAAAAAAAAAAAAAAAAAAAAAAAAAAAAAAAAAAAAAAAAAAAAAAAAAAAAAAAAAAAAAAAAAAAAAAAAAAAAAAAAAAAAAAAAAAAAAAAAAAAAAAAAAAAAAAAAAAAAAAAAAAAAAAAAAAAAAAAAAAAAAAAAAAAAAAAAAAAAAAAAAAAAAAAAAAAAAAAAAAAAAAAAAAAAAAAAAAAAAAAAAAAAAAAAAAAAAAAAAAAAAAAAAAAAAAAAAAAAAAAAAAAAAAAAAAAAAAAAAAAAAAAAAAAAAAAAAAAAAAAAAAAAAAAAAAAAAAAAAAAAAAAAAAAAAAAAAAAAAAAAAAAAAAAAAAAAAAAAAAAAAAAAAAAAAAAAAAAAAAAAAAAAAAAAAAAAAAAAAAAAAAAAAAAAAAAAAAAAAAAAAAAAAAAAAAAAAAAAAAAAAAAAAAAAAAAAAAAAAAAAAAAAAAAAAAAAAAAAAAAAAAAAAAAAAAAAAAAAAAAAAAAAAAAAAAAAAAAAAAAAAAAAAAAAAAAAAAAAAAAAAAAAAAAAAAAAAAAAAAAAAAAAAAAAAAAAAAAAAAAAAAAAAAAAAAAAAAAAAAAAAAAAAAAAAAAAAAAAAAAAAAAAAAAAAAAAAAAAAAAAAAAAAAAAAAAAAAAAAAAAAAAAAAAAAAAAAAAAAAAAAAAAAAAAAAAAAAAAAAAAAAAAAAAAAAAAAAAAAGTTTCAAATGGATGTTAAAAGTGTTTTTCTTAATGGCTTTATTTCTGAAGAAGTTTATGTTGAACAACCTCCTGGATTTGAGAATGATAATTTCCCTAATCATGTGTTTAAATTGACTAAAGCTCTCTATGGATTGAAACAAGCCCCAAGGGCTTGGTATGAGAGACTTAGCTCCTTTCTTATTCAAAGTAATTTCTCTAAAGGCAAGGTCAATACTACATTATTTATTAAAAATTTTAAAAATAATTTTATTATTGTTTAAATTTATGTTGATGATATTATTTTCAGTTCCACGAATGAATCTTTATGCGAATCATTTGCTAAAAGTATGAGTCTAGAGTTTAAAATGAGCCTAATGGAGAAAACTATCCTTCTTTTTAGGCTTACAAATAAAACAACTTAGCAATGATATTTTTCTTAGTCAAACAAAATATGCTTTAGACTTGCTAAAAAGATTTAATATGAATATCAAAGGCTATCAACACTCCTATGAGTACCTCCACTAAGTTAGATGTTGACGAAAGTGGAGAAAGATTTGATCAAAAAGCTTATTGGGGTATGATAAGTAGTTTACTATACCTCATCACAACTAGACCGAACATCATGTTTAGTATAGGACTTTGTGCTAGGTTTCAATCTAATCTGAAGATATCTCATCTTAAAGCAGTTAAAAGAATTCTTAGATATCTTAAAGGAACCACTAATCTAGGATTATGGTATTCAAAATCTGAGAACTTTAAACTAATTGCTTATGCTGATGTGGATTTTGCTGAATGTAGAATAGATAGAAAAAGTATATCTAGAACATGTCAATTCTTAGGACATGCACTTGTCTCTTGGTCTTCTAAGAAGCAAAACACAATTGCACTATCCACAACCGAAGCCGAATACATAGCGGTTAGTGCATGTTGTGCACAAGTCGTATGGATGAAAAATACATTAAAAGATTATAATATTCATCTTAAGAACATTCCCATAAAATGTGATAACACTAGTGCAATATATTTAATAAAAAATCCTATTCAACACTCTAGAACTAAACACATTAACATTAGGCATCACTTTATACAAGATCTTGTTAATAATCATGATGTAATCTTAGAGTTTATTGATACAAAACATCAATTAACTGATATCTTTACAAAACCATTAAATGAAGAATAATTTGATTTTATTAGAAGGGAATTAGGGATGTTAAATTGTCCGAATGCATGAATTTGTTGTATTTCTTTTCTGGACTATCCTTCTCTTAATATATTTCATGAATGGGGCTTTCATGAATCTATTTCATTTTTATCTTCCTTGGTATCAAGTTTACTTCATACTCTTGCTCCATCACTTAATGATTTTTTTTTTACCACTTGCATTGTTGAATTGTTCTCCTTTTTGTTGATGACAAAGGGGGAGAAATGATACCAAAATATGGTAAATTGATGAGATATTAGCATTGTAAATGTATGCAATGTAGCTTATCATAAATACTTATCATAAATACTTATCATAAATACTTATCATAAATACTTATCATAAATACTTATCATAAATACTTATCATAAATACTTATCATAAATACTTATCATAAATACTTATCATAAATACTTATCATAAATACTTATCATAAATACTTATCATAAATACTTATCATAAATACTTATCATAAATACTTATCATAAATACTTATCATAAATACTTATCATAAATACTTATCATAAATACTTATCATAAATACTTATCATAAATACTTATCATAAATACTTATCATAAATACTTATCATAAATACTTATCATAAATACTTATCATAAATACTTATCATAAATACTTATCATAAATACTTATCATAAATACTTATCATAAATACTTATCATAAATACTTATCATAAATACTTATCATAAATACTTATCATAAATACTTATCATAAATACTTATCATAAATACTTGTATACTTTATGGTATGCTTGAAATATAATTGGAATCGTCATATACATTGCAACACATCGCAAATGCTTGAAACATATCTTCATATGCATTGTAGACAAATGTCTTTTATTATGATAAGATGTATTGAGCTTAGCTTGCTATTTTACAATTGACATCTTGTCATGAAATGATGACGTGCTATCTTGCTAAACTTTATATTCGAAATTCATATCAATGATGATCGTCTTGAAAATAGATGTTATGCCTTGACATCATTTTTATTGATGAATACGTGATATCATATTTTGAGAGATAGGAATCATGATGTGCATTTTGATAAGTTTAAATGAACTTAACTTATCGTTTTAATACGTGAATTCAAAGGCTTTGAATTCAAGAATGTCTTTTCTCAAGTATGACATATAGATAGGGGGAGTTAAGGTTAACTCCTTCACCAATTGGTTGTCATCATCAAAAAGGGGGAGATCGTTGAATCTCGGATTTTGATGATGAAATCAATTGGTAAATTATTTGATCTAATCTATGTGTTGAGATAAGTGTGCAGGATTAACTACGATAGCAGTAAGGTGTAAAGCAGATGATGGGCCGGAGTCAAAGATTCAGACGATAGACTAGGAGCTTGCCGAGAGTTCGTCGGGAGATCACCAAAAGCTCGTTGGAAGATCACTGAGAGTTCGTCGGGAGATCACCAAAAGCTCGTTGGAAGATCACTGAGAGTTCGTCGGGAGATCACCAAAAGCTCGTTGGAAGATCACTGAGAGTTCGTCGGGAGATCACCAAAAGCTCGTTGGAAGATCACTGAGAGTTCGTCGGGAGATCACCAAAAGCTCGTTGGAAGATCACTGAGAGTTCGTCGGGAGATCACCAAAAGCTCGTTGGAAGATCACTGAGAGTTCGTCGGGAGATCACCAAAAGCTCGTTGGAAGATCACTGAGAGTTCGTCGGGAGATCACCAAAAGCTCGTTGGAAGATCACTGAGAGTTCGTCGGGAGATCACCAAAAGCTCGTTGGAAGATCACTGAGAGTTCGTCGGGAGATCACCAAAAGCTCGTTGGAAGATCACTGAGAGTTCGTCGGGAGATCACCAAAAGCTCGTTGGAAGATCACTGAGAGTTCGTCGGGAGATCACCAAAAGCTCGTTGGAAGATCACTGAGAGTTCGTCGGGAGATCACCAAAAGCTCGTTGGAAGATCACTGAGAGTTCGTCGGGAGATCACCAAAAGCTCGTTGGAAGATCACTGAGAGTTCGTCGGGAGATCACCAAAAGCTCGTTGGAAGATCACTGAGAGTTCGTCGGGAGATCACCAAAAGCTCGTTGGAAGATCACTGAGAGTTCGTCGGGAGATCACCAAAAGCTCGTTGGAAGATCACTGAGAGTTCGTCGGGAGATCACCAAAAGCTCGTTGGAAGATCACTGAGAGTTCGTCGGGAGATCACCAAAAGCTCGTTGGAAGATCACTGAGAGTTCGTCGGGAGATCACCAAAAGCTCGTTGGAAGATCACTGAGAGTTCGTCGGGAGATCACCAAAAGCTCGTTGGAAGATCACTGAGAGTTCGTCGGGAGATCACCAAAAGCTCGTTGGAAGATCACTGAGAGTTCGTCGGGAGATCACCAAAAGCTCGTTGGAAGATCACTGAGAGTTCGTCGGGAGATCACCAAAAGCTCGTTGGAAGATCACTGAGAGTTCGTCGGGAGATCACCAAAAGCTCGTTGGAAGATCACTGAGAGTTCGTCGGGAGATCACCAAAAGCTCGTTGGAAGATCACTGAGAGTTCGTCGGGAGATCACCAAAAGCTCGTTGGAAGATCACTGAGAGTTCGTCGGGAGATCACCAAAAGCTCGTTGGAAGATCACTGAGAGTTCGTCGGGAGATCACCAAAAGCTCGTTGGAAGATCACTGAGAGTTCGTCGGGAGATCACCAAAAGCTCGTTGGAAGATCACTGAGAGTTCGTCGGGAGATCACCAAAAGCTCGTTGGAAGATCACTGAGAGTTCGTCGGGAGATCACCAAAAGCTCGTTGGAAGATCACTGAGAGTTCGTCGGGAGATCACCGAAAGGGTAACAAAGTGCTATTATATATGTGAAAAATTCTAAGTGTTTGGGGTATGAAAAGTGTTGTAAAAGTGAGAAGAGTTCCCCTCCCTCTCTTAGCCTTGTAACCATCCAAGAAAGATAAGTGAGTCTTGTAAGGGTTGTCTCCTAAACCCGACAAAAGGAGAAAGAGCTGTAAAAGGTGGTTAGTTTTCGCATATTGAAGGAAGGCCTTTAGTGGATGTCGGTGATCTCGACGGAGGAGGAATCCGTAGTGGATGTAGGTCACATTGACCGAACCACTCAAAATTCTGGTTTGTATTTCATTTTGAGCAATTTACTTTAACTGCAAATCATTTCATAGCAAACTGCTTCTCCTCCTCATCTTACTTTCACTATGCTTACGCTCTTATATGTTTAAAGTTGTTATCTTTCCGAATTGGTTTTCATCGAATGTACGAAATATTTTATGAAATTAATTTTATACTTACATGACCTAATCTCCTATGCCAAAGCCATGCATCATCATTTAAAACCGAAAAGCAAGTTTCATCATAAAAATCATCAAGATCAATAGTATACACATTATTAGTCCTTAAGACAATTATAAATCTATTTTTGTGTGGTATCTCTATAATGCAAGAATTAGATTCAAATTTGATGTTATAAACCTTATCACACAATTGACTATTGTTTAATAAGTTATGTTTTAAACCATCTACTAATAAAAATTTTAAAAATTATGATTTTTAAATTCACCACTATTATCACTATGAATAGAGAAAATCATAAAAATCTTCATTTTGAACTAGTTTGCAAAACTTTGAAAAATATTTAAATCAATCACTTTTATGTGCCAAGAAGTATGTCCAAGTATATCTACTATAATCATCAATAATCATAAAAGCATATTTATTACCTCATAGACTTGTGATATCAATTGATCCAAATAAATCCATATGAATTAATTGTAGTGGTTGAGTGGAACTTATTTAATTTTAGATTTAAAGCTACTCTTTATTTGTTTACTTAGTTTGGCATACATCACATATTTTATCTTGACAAATTTAATTCTAGATATACCTCTTATAAGTTCTTTAGTTGTAATTTAATGAAATTAATTTATACTTATATGACCTAATCTCCTATGCCAAAGCCATGCATCATCAGTTAAAACGAAAAGCAGTTTCATCATAAAAATCATCAAGATCAAATAGTATACATTATTAGGCCCTTAAGACAATATAAATCTATTTTGTATGGTATCTCTATATGTAAGAATTAGATTCAAATTTGATGTTATAAACCTTATCACACAATTGACTATTGTTTATAAGTTATGTTTTAAGCCATCTACTAATAAAACATCTTCAATCAAGAGGTTTGATTTGTCATATATATTTCCTTTGCCAATAATTTTTCTTTTGTTATCTCCAAAAGTGACATATCCTTCGTCTTGGCTAGTGAGCTTAGAGAAATGTATTGGATCTCCGGTCATGTGCCCTAAGCATCCACTATCAAGATAACCAATCTTTTGCACCTGACTTTTGATTGTAGATATATCTACAAGAAGGGGGGGTTTGCTTTAGATACCCATTAACTTTGGGTCCCTCATTAATAGATCTACCTATCTTGACTATTTGCATTAAGTATTTATGGTTTCTTTAGGAACCCAATTAATTTGTGTGAGGTATATTTTTTAAATAAATATTATAAGCATATGACCACATCTACTATAAAAATTATATTTAATTTTAGGGGTAACATGCAATGTGAGTCCTTTAACACAATATAGTCGAATTTTGTTGAGTGTTACTACTCATAAAGTCGATTCCTTCTTTTCTATGTACATGACCTTTGTTAGTAAAGATCATGTTAATGATTTGTTTCCAATTTAAAATTTGTTAATATTTGTGGTAATACACATTTTCCTTTTGACTAGGTCTAACTCTTTACATTTAGTACAAGAGGTTAACATGTAATTGTCATGCTCATTTTTTAACTTTTCAAATTTACTAGAGAGAGAAGCATAATCTTTTTTTAACAATTTAGTATTCTTACTAACTAACTTAAAATTATCATTTAAATCATGAAAAATATTAAGTAAGTTCATCATAAGATAAATGAGTTTTGGTTGAGTCACATACCCACCTCATCTTCACTGGTTGCTCCTTGTCTTCTGATGTACTTGATTCATTTCAAGTCGCCTTGAGTGCTTTTTTCTTCTTTTGTGCTAGCACCTTCTTCTTCAATTGTGGATATTCACTTTTGAAGTGCCCTAGCTTCTTGCATTTATAGTAGATAATTGTATTCTTTTTTAGTTCATTTTTGTTCTTAGTGTCTTGTTTTATAAGATTGTTTTATTCCTTTTTATAAATTTTTTAAATTTCGCGGTGAGGAGTGCTAAGGCGTCATCATCACTTGAGCTTTGCTTGAGTATTTTCTTTGATTCTAAGTGTCATATCCTTTCTGTTCTTTGAAGGTCGTTCTTACAGTCATCATGTCTTGCAAGTTATTTCATAGGTCTTAATGACCCTATGAGTTCTTCAGAGGAAAAGTTCAAGTCTTTTGTTTCTTGAATAGTAGTTACCTTTAGATCCCAATTTTTGGGAAGAGATCATAAAATTTTATTAATAAGTTCAAGATTATTAAAAGATGTACCAAGAGCTTGCAAACCATTAACAACATCCATTAAACAGGTGTACATGTCATCATGGTTCGCTTGGGCTTCCATTCAAACAATTCATACTATGTACTAGAGATTAAGTTTAGATTCTTTAACTCTACTTGTGCCTTCATGTGTAACTTCGAGTATGTGCTAAATATCATATGCAGTTTCATATATAGAAACATGATTAAACTCATTTTTATCTAATGCACAAAATAAAGTATTCATAGCTTTAGTATTTAAAGAAAATGATTTTTTCTCTAGATCATTCCATTTATTCGCTGGTCTAGAGGATTTTTGAAAATCACATTCTACAATATTCCATAAATCAAAGTCTATAGAAATCAAAAAAATCCTCATTCATGTTTTCCAATACGTATAGTCCGTCCCATTAAATATAGGAGGACGAGTGATAGAGTGACCCTCTTGATGGTCGGCAAAAGTCATTTAATCTCTCTTGGGTGTTAAACCAATTAAGAAAACTTGAATCTGATACCAATTATTAGGATCGTAACGACACTGGGGGGGTGAATTAGTGCTTACGATAAATATTTCGTCGATTCAAAAAACTTCAATGATTTTGAAAAGCTTGATTCGATGAAACCCGTATCGGAAATGATATCGAAAGTGTGCTTGACTTAGAGTATGAGAAATGTAATAAGCAAATAATTAGAAAGCAATAGCAATGAGGAGAATAAAGGAAATGCACACCAAATTTATAGTGGTTCGGTCATCGAGACCTACATTCACTCTCAATTCCTCCTCCATTGAGGCTAATGACATCCACTAATGGTCTTCCTTTAATGAACGAAGACTAACTACCCCTTACAACTCTTTTACTTTTTACAAGTTTAGGAGATAACCTTTTACAAGCCTCACACTTCTCTTAGATTAATCACAAAGCTAAATAAGGAGGAGGAGGACACTTAGCACTTTTTCAACACTTTTACAATCAAAATCTCAAGACTTTTATTTACACTTTTCATGCTCTTTCATGTAGGAAATAGTGGGGTATTTATAGGCCCCAATGGCTTCATAAATTGAGACAAAAAGTATCTCATCCTAAGTTTCCGGAGTACTGGCGATACCACTACGATTATCGAGTGGTACTACCGCTTGCAGACTGACACTAGGCGGTATGATCGCCTGACAGAGCTTCAGAGATCGGGCTTTAGCTGTACCACTACCTGATAGTGTGTACCATCACCTTATAGCATTAACTATCAGCGATACTATCACCCAGTTTGGGTGGTACCACCGCCCAGATCGCTTGGGAGGCTGACCCTCAAGCGATTCCACTGCCCAATCCGGGCAGTGCTAAGATTGGCTGAATAAGCCATCCAACTGGCCTAATTCAGCCCTTTTAAGGGCCTAGTTGGCCCCTAATTATGTTAGTAGGATTTCTCCCAAAACTAACTCAAATTAAAGTCCTAACTATGATAGTTAAGGCTAAAATAATTACGATATAGGTATTTACGTTGTCTGGCACGTCAATTGTTGAACCGAACTCTCGGTGAATTTCTAACGAACTCCCAATGATCTTCCAATGAGCTTTCGGTGAACTCCTAGTGAACTTCCGATGAACTTTCGACAAACTCCCAGTGATCTTCTAGTGAGCTTTCACTACATCGTCTGATCCTTCGGTGTATCCCCCGATTCATCTAACCCGATGCTCGATCATTGACTTCGCCCAACTTTGATTCTTCTTGAGATATGCAATTTTCTTTCTTCTTTTGTTATAAAAATAAGAAGAGGAAAAAGAATAAGGAAGGAATTCATTCATCACAAGAAAAATCAAGTTATAAGAACCAAATCCATGAAAGGATTTCAACCAAATCAAATACATAAAAAATAAGTTTCATTGAATCAAGCTTCTACTATCGCAAAGAAAAGGGATTCATCATAAAAGATCAAGTTTGCAAAAAAAAAAAAAAAAAAAAAAAAAAAAAAAAAAAAAAAAAAAAAAAAAAAAAAAAAAAAAAAAAAAAAAAAAAAAAAAAAAAAAAAAAAAAAAAAAAAAAAAAAAAAAAAAAAAAAAAAAAAAAAAAAAAAAAAAAAAAAAAAAAAAAAAAAAAAAAAAAAAAAAAAAAAAAAAAAAAAAAAAAAAAAAAAAAAAAAAAAAAAAAAAAAAAAAAAAAAAAAAAAAAAAAAAAAAAAAAAAAAAAAAAAAAAAAAAAAAAAAAAAAAAAAAAAAAAAAAAAAAAAAAAAAAAAAAAAAAAAAAAAAAAAAAAAAAAAAAAAAAAAAAAAAAAAAAAAAAAAAAAAAAAAAAAAAAAAAAAAAAAAAAAAAAAAAAAAAAAAAAAAAAAAAAAAAAAAAAAAAAAAAAAAAAAAAAAAAAAAAAAAAAAAAAAAAAAAAAAAAAAAAAAAAAAAAAAAAAAAAAAAAAAAAAAAAAAAAAAAAAAAAAAAAAAAAAAAAAAAAAAAAAAAAAAAAAAAAAAAAAAAAAAAAAAAAAAAAAAAAAAAAAAAAAAAAAAAAAAAAAAAAAAAAAAAAAAAAAAAAAAAAAAAAAAAAAAAAAAAAAAAAAAAAAAAAAAAAAAAAAAAAAAAAAAAAAAAAAAAAAAAAAAAAAAAAAAAAAAAAAAAAAAAAAAAAAAAAAAAAAAAAAAAAAAAAAAAAAAAAAAAAAAAAAAAAAAAAAAAAAAAAAAAAAAAAAAAAAAAAAAAAAAAAAAAAAAAAAAAAAAAAAAAAAAAAAAAAAAAAAAAAAAAAAAAAAAAAAAAAAAAAAAAAAAAAAAAAAAAAAAAAAAAAAAAAAAAAAAAAAAAAAAAAAAAAAAAAAAAAAAAAAAAAAAAAAAAAAAAAAAAAAAAAAAAAAAAAAAAAAAAAAAAAAAAAAAAAAAAAAAAAAAAAAAAAAAAAAAAAAAAAAAAAAAAAAAAAAAAAAAAAAAAAAAAAAAAAAAAAAAAAAAAAAAAAAAAAAAAAAAAAAAAAAAAAAAAAAAAAAAAAAAAAAAAAAAAAAAAAAAAAAAAAAAAAAAAAAAAAAAAAAAAAAAAAAAAAAAAAAAAAAAAAAAAAAAAAAAAAAAAAAAAAAAAAAAAAAAAAAAAAAAAAAAAAAAAAAAAAAAAAAAAAAAAAAAAAAAAAAAAAAAAAAAAAAAAAAAAAAAAAAAAAAAAAAAAAAAAAAAAAAAAAAAAAAAAAAAAAAAAAAAAAAAAAAAAAAAAAAAAAAAAAAAATTTATGTGAAGTATGTCCAAGTGTATCAACTATAATCATCAATAATTAAAAAGGTATATTTATTACCTTTATTACCTTTATTACCTTTATTACCTTTATTACCTTTATTACCTTTATTACCTTTATTACCTTTATTACCTTTATTACCTTTATTACCTTTATTACCTTTATTACCTTTATTACCTTTATTACCTTTATTACCTTTATTACCTTTATTACCTTTATTACCTTTATTACCTTTATTACCTTTATTACCTTTATTACCTTTATTACCTTTATTACCTTTATTACCTTTATTACCTTTATTACCTTTATTACCTTTATTACCTTTATTACCTTTATTACCTTTATTACCTTTATTACCTTTATTACCTTTATTACCTTTATTACCTTTATTACCTTTATTACCTTTATTACCTTTATTACCTTTATTACCTTTATTACCTTTATTACCTTTATTACCTTTATTACCTTTATTACCTTTATTACCTTTATTACCTTTATTACCTTTATTACCTTTATTACCTTTATTACCTTTATTACCTTTATTACCTTTATTACCTTTATTACCTTTATTACCTTTATTACCTTTATTACCTTTATTACCTTTATTACCTTTATTACCTTTATTACCTTTATTACCTTTATTACCTTTATTACCTTTATTACCTTTATTACCTTTATTACCTTTATTACCTTTATTACCTTTATTACCTTTATTACCTTTATTACCTTTATTACCTTTATTACCTTTATTACCTTTATTACCTTTATTACCTTTATTACCTTTATTACCTTTATTACCTTTATTACCTTTATTACCTTTATTACCTTTATTACCTTTATTACCTTTATTACCTTTATTACCTTTATTACCTTTATTACCTTTATTACCTTTATTACCTTTATTACCTTTATTACCTTTATTACCTTTATTACCTTTATTACCTTTATTACCTTTATTACCTTTATTACCTTTATTACCTTTATTACCTTTATTACCTTTATTACCTTTATTACCTTTATTACCTTTATTACCTTTATTACCTTTATTACCTTTATTACCTTTATTACCTTTATTACCTTTATTACCTTTATTACCTTTATTACCTTTATTACCTTTATTACCTTTATTACCTTTATTACCTTTATTACCTTTATTACCTTTATTACCTTTATTACCTTTATTACCTTTATTACCTTTATTACCTTTATTACCTTTATTACCTTTATTACCTTTATTACCTTTATTACCTTTATTACCTTTATTACCTTTATTACCTTTATTACCTTTATTACCTTTATTACCTTTATTACCTTTATTACCTTTATTACCTTTATTACCTTTATTACCTTTATTACCTTTATTACCTTTATTACCTTTATTACCTTTATTACCTTTATTACCTTTATTACCTTTATTACCTTTATTACCTTTATTACCTTTATTACCTTTATTACCTTTATTACCTTTATTACCTTTATTACCTTTATTACCTTTATTACCTTTATTACCTTTATTACCTTTATTACCTTTATTACCTTTATTACCTTTATTACCTTTATTACCTTTATTACCTTTATTACCTTTATTACCTTTATTACCTTTATTACCTTTATTACCTTTATTACCTTTATTACCTTTATTACCTTTATTACCTTTATTACCTTTATTACCTTTATTACCTTTATTACCTTTATTACCTTTATTACCTTTATTACCTTTATTACCTTTATTACCTTTATTACCTTTATTACCTTTATTACCTTTATTACCTTTATTACCTTTATTACCTTTATTACCTTTATTACCTTTATTACCTTTATTACCTTTATTACCTTTATTACCTTTATTACCTTTATTACCTTTATTACCTTTATTACCTTTATTACCTTTATTACCTTTATTACCTTTATTACCTTTATTACCTTTATTACCTTTATTACCTTTATTACCTTTATTACCTTTATTACCTTTATTACCTTTATTACCTTTATTACCTTTATTACCTTTATTACCTTTATTACCTTTATTACCTTTATTACCTTTATTACCTTTATTACCTTTATTACCTTTATTACCTTTATTACCTTTATTACCTTTATTACCTTTATTACCTTTATTACCTTTATTACCTTTATTACCTTTATTACCTTTATTACCTTTATTACCTTTATTACCTTTATTACCTTTATTACCTTTATTACCTTTATTACCTTTATTACCTTTATTACCTTTATTACCTTTATTACCTTTATTACCTTTATTACCTTTATTACCTTTATTACCTTTATTACCTTTATTACCTTTATTACCTTTATTACCTTTATTACCTTTATTACCTTTATTACCTTTATTACCTTTATTACCTTTATTACCTTTATTACCTTTATTACCTTTATTACCTTTATTACCTTTATTACCTTTATTACCTTTATTACCTTTATTACCTTTATTACCTTTATTACCTTTATTACCTTTATTACCTTTATTACCTTTATTACCTTTATTACCTTTATTACCTTTATTACCTTTATTACCTTTATTACCTTTATTACCTTTATTACCTTTATTACCTTTATTACCTTTATTACCTTTATTACCTTTATTACCTTTATTACCTTTATTACCTTTATTACCTTTATTACCTTTATTACCTTTATTACCTTTATTACCTTTATTACCTTTATTACCTTTATTACCTTTATTACCTTTATTACCTTTATTACCTTTATTACCTTTATTACCTTTATTACCTTTATTACCTTTATTACCTTTATTACCTTTATTACCTTTATTACCTTTATTACCTTTATTACCTTTATTACCTTTATTACCTTTATTACCTTTATTACCTTTATTACCTTTATTACCTTTATTACCTTTATTACCTTTATTACCTTTATTACCTTTATTACCTTTATTACCTTTATTACCTTTATTACCTTTATTACCTTTATTACCTTTATTACCTTTATTACCTTTATTACCTTTATTACCTTTATTACCTTTATTACCTTTATTACCTTTATTACCTTTATTACCTTTATTACCTTTATTACCTTTATTACCTTTATTACCTTTATTACCTTTATTACCTTTATTACCTTTATTACCTTTATTACCTTTATTACCTTTATTACCTTTATTACCTTTATTACCTTTATTACCTTTATTACCTTTATTACCTTTATTACCTTTATTACCTTTATTACCTTTATTACCTTTATTACCTTTATTACCTTTATTACCTTTATTACCTTTATTACCTTTATTACCTTTATTACCTTTATTACCTTTATTACCTTTATTACCTTTATTACCTTTATTACCTTTATTACCTTTATTACCTTTATTACCTTTATTACCTTTATTACCTTTATTACCTTTATTACCTTTATTACCTTTATTACCTTTATTACCTTTATTACCTTTATTACCTTTATTACCTTTATTACCTTTATTACCTTTATTACCTTTATTACCTTTATTACCTTTATTACCTTTATTACCTTTATTACCTTTATTACCTTTATTACCTTTATTACCTTTATTACCTTTATTACCTTTATTACCTTTATTACCTTTATTACCTTTATTACCTTTATTACCTTTATTACCTTTATTACCTTTATTACCTTTATTACCTTTATTACCTTTATTACCTTTATTACCTTTATTACCTTTATTACCTTTATTACCTTTATTACCTTTATTACCTTTATTACCTTTATTACCTTTATTACCTTTATTAGGTAGGATAGCCCCTGAAATAAGATTAATGTGATGTTGGATGTTTCTCAAAGGTGAAAGATTATATCGAATCTCTTTCGGTTTAATATCTTGAAACTCCTCTTGGATTGATTTCATGATTGTTAGTGGCTCATTATGTTATTTATTCTCCTCTACTACTACTAAAGTCAAACATCAGTAACCCTTTCTAATTCACTATTGCATTTACCATAGAACATAAAAGCACCACTTTTTTCTTTGGTGGACTGATTTCAAAGGTTGTAATGAAGTTCAATAATCTTCTTTTTATTCACCTTAAAAGAATAAGTATATTTGTGGCTATCATACAATACCCTCTTATTATAATACCAAGGTCTACCCAACAACAAATGACAAGTATCCATAGAAGCAACATCACACCATATTTCATCTTTCTAATACTTGTCAATAGAAAAAAAAAAAAAAAAAAAAAAAAAAAAAAAAAAAAAAAAAAAAAAAAAAAAAAAAAAAAAAAAAAAAAAAAAAAAAAAAAAAAAAAAAAAAAAAAAAAAAAAAAAAAAAAAAAAAAAAAAAAAAAAAAAAAAAAAAAAAAAAAAAAAAAAAAAAAAAAAAAAAAAAAAAAAAAAAAAAAAAAAAAAAAAAAAAAAAAAAAAAAAAAAAAAAAAAAAAAAAAAAAAAAAAAAAAAAAAAAAAAAAAAAAAAAAAAAAAAAAAAAAAAAAAAAAAAAAAAAAAAAAAAAAAAAAAAAAAAAAAAAAAAAAAAAAAAAAAAAAAAAAAAAAAAAAAAAAAAAAAAAAAAAAAAAAAAAAAAAAAAAAAAAAAAAAAAAAAAAAAAAAAAAAAAAAAAAAAAAAAAAAAAAAAAAAAAAAAAAAAAAAAAAAAAAAAAAAAAAAAAAAAAAAAAAAAAAAAAAAAAAAAAAAAAAAAAAAAAAAAAAAAAAAAAAAAAAAAAAAAAAAAAAAAAAAAAAAAAAAAAAAAAAAAAAAAAAAAAAAAAAAAAAAAAAAAAAAAAAAAAAAAAAAAAAAAAAAAAAAAAAAAAAAAAAAAAAAAAAAAAAAAAAAAAAAAAAAAAAAAAAAAAAAAAAAAAAAAAAAAAAAAAAAAAAAAAAAAAAAAAAAAAAAAAAAAAAAAAAAAAAAAAAAAAAAAAAAAAAAAAAAAAAAAAAAAAAAAAAAAAAAAAAAAAAAAAAAAAAAAAAAAAAAAAAAAAAAAAAAAAAAAAAAAAAAAAAAAAAAAAAAAAAAAAAAAAAAAAAAAAAAAAAAAAAAAAAAAAAAAAAAAAAAAAAAAAAAAAAAAAAAAAAAAAAAAAAAAAAAAAAAAAAAAAAAAAAAAAAAAAAAAAAAAAAAAAAAAAAAAAAAAAAAAAAAAAAAAAAAAAAAAAAAAAAAAAAAAAAAAAAAAAAAAAAAAAAAAAAAAAAAAAAAAAAAAAAAAAAAAAAAAAAAAAAAAAAAAAAAAAAAAAAAAAAAAAAAAAAAAAAAAAAAAAAAAAAAAAAAAAAAAAAAAAAAAAAAAAAAAAAAAAAAAAAAAAAAAAAAAAAAAAAAAAAAAAAAAAAAAAAAAAAAAAAAAAAAAAAAAAAAAAAAAAAAAAAAAAAAAAAAAAAAAAAAAAAAAAAAAAAAAAAAAAAAAAAAAAAAAAAAAAAAAAAAAAAAAAAAAAAAAAAAAAAAAAAAAAAAAAAAAAAAAAAAAAAAAAAAAAAAAAAAAAAAAAAAAAAAAAAAAAAAAAAAAAAAAAAAAAAAAAAAAAAAAAAAAAAAAAAAAAAAAAAAAAAAAAAAAAAAAAAAAAAAAAAAAAAAAAAAAAAAAAAAAAAAAAAAAAAAAAAAAAAAAAAAAAAAAAAAAAAAAAAAAAAAAAAAAAAAAAAAAAAAAAAAAAAAAAAAAAAAAAAAAAAAAAAAAAAAAAAAAAAAAAAAAAAAAAAAAAAAAAAAAAAAAAAAAAAAAAAAAAAAAAAAATAAGACAATCACCAATAAATTTGTAGATGATAAAACCCAGCCCTCTACATTCATCTTCTAAAGTGAAAAAACCATAGATGTTTGATTTAAATTAGTGTCGACAAGAAATCATTATAACAACATGCATTTAGTAAACCCTTCAAAACAACCAAACAGTTGCTTGTTTAGATTGTCTCTTGTAGCCTAGCTTTGCAACTCTTTTCATTAGCATTCTCAAATGTACTATGAAGGCAAAACAAACATTCCAATATAAAAAATAAAATTTCTGTCGAACTACAATCACATAATCTATGGCACATTAGTTTTCTTATAAATTAGATATAGTCATAATCACATTAAATAGCCACAAGATTGTGTAACATAGATTATCATTTCTAACGACAATCAGATAGGATCAAGAACACCATTAGGTCAATGAAGCTATATTAAACTAAATGGTTGTCCAAAAAGCCAATATCCATCAGATTTAAAATATGAAATCAATAAAAAATAATTAAATGCGTTCGAATATTAATATAGCACTAGATATGCCAGATGAGGCAAAAATATCTAGAAAGAAGAACGTGGCAGAGAACATGCTAAATAGATTTAATTTTTATCAAAAGGTTAATGTCTTAAAACTTTTTGAAGAAATAATGGCAACAAAAACATATTACTTGCTTATTCTATAAATCATAAGAGATGATCTACTCACTGAATGAAGCAGATCAAAGTTGGAATGATAATTATGCTCACCAAAATCATTAATTGCGACAATCGATGAAGACTATTATCATGATCTTCATCACTCATATAAGCTTAGTCAAAATTTTGGATTGAATCTTTAAAAATAATAAATAAAACTTTATTATACTTACACACAAGAACCACTGACATACCTCTATCTACTTGAACCTTCTTCCTTAACACAATCTGCTAATCAGCCTATCTATAAAGCTAGCAGTTAGAAGAAATGTCGTGTCCATCATTTTAAATTTGTTGTGCTCCTACAAAAGAATAATTAAAAATTCAGTCAAAATCTTAAAATCCAACGAGAGAATGATATTGACTTTCCAAATCCAAACTCACATAATTATCTCTTAATACTTTTTCAAACTAATTAAAGATCATTAAGGCATGTTGATGACTGCAAGAAGAGAAGTAAATTCCTCCCATTTTAGAATAAATTTCTTGTCCATCATTTTAAATTTGTTGTGCTCCTACAAAAGAATAATTTAAAAATTCAGTCAAAATCATAAAATCCAATGAGAGAACGATATTCACTTTCAAAATTGAAACTCACATAATTATCTCTTAATACTTTTTCAAACTAATTAAAGATCATTAAGGCATGTTGATGACTGCAAGAAGAGAAGTAAATTCCTCCCATTTTAGAATAAATTTCTTGTCCATCATTTTAAATTTGTTGTGCTCCTACAAAAGAATAATTTAAAAATTCAGTCAAAATCATAAAATCCAATGAGAGAACGATATTCACTTTCAAAATTGAAACTCACATAATTATCTCTTAATACTTTTTCAAACTAATTAAAGATCATTAAGGCATGTTGATGACTGCAAGAAGAGAAGTAAATTCCTCCCATTTTAGAATAAATTTCTTGTCCATCATTTTAAATTTGTTGTGCTCCTACAAAAGAATAATTTAAAAATTCAGTCAAAATCATAAAATCCAATGAGAGAACGATATTCACTTTCAAAATTGAAACTCACATAATTATCTCTTAATACTTTTTCAAACTAATTAAAGATCATTAAGGCATGTTGATGACTGCAAGAAGAGAAGTAAATTCCTCCCATTTTAGAATAAATTTCTTGTCCATCATTTTAAATTTGTTGTGCTCCTACAAAAGAATAATTTAAAAATTCAGTCAAAATCATAAAATCCAATGAGAGAACGATATTCACTTTCAAAATTGAAACTCACATAATTATCTCTTAATACTTTTTCAAACTAATTAAAGATCATTAAGGCATGTTGATGACTGCAAGAAGAGAAGTAAATTCCTCCCATTTTAGAATAAATTTCTTGTCCATCATTTTAAATTTGTTGTGCTCCTACAAAAGAATAATTTAAAAATTCAGTCAAAATCATAAAATCCAATGAGAGAACGATATTCACTTTCAAAATTGAAACTCACATAATTATCTCTTAATACTTTTTCAAACTAATTAAAGATCATTAAGGCATGTTGATGACTGCAAGAAGAGAAGTAAATTCCTCCCATTTTAGAATAAATTTCTTGTCCATCATTTTAAATTTGCTTGGCAATATAGATGAACATGTCCCAGGAGATCTAATTCATCAAGCAATTAGCATAACCCAAAAGACTAAAAAGTTTTAGAAACTGATAATTAGACAAAGAGAGAATAAGATATATGTATGACATTCAATATAAGACTATAAAAGTAGAGCTCCTATAATCTACAAGCCATTTTTTTTGCATAAGAGGATAAAAGTGAAAATAAGAAAGATCAAATTGAAACAACAATAAAGATATAAAGGATTAAACTATCATAGATTACTCCGTCAATCACCTCAATTGTATATTGTTGAGGTATCATCCCCACCTGATACTTTATCTCACAATGTAATGTTTTGGGTGTACTCTTTATGTCCCTTCAAAACTCTTTTATTGCCAATATTTATTCCAATGAGCAAAGAAAAAGAACTACTGCTACGATGAGAATCTAGATTCTATCTCTAAAATCTTGAAATAATTGATTCAATGAGATCAAATTGCATAAAGGATTCAAAAAAGAACCCTTGAAACTCAGTTTATAGCTCCTCAAACTTGAAGAATTTATATTTGAGAAGGTTGTCTATGATGCAGTAGAAAGATAGACAAATGATCTGCATAATTATCAAAATAGTAGTCTTTTTTAGGATTTGTTTGTAAGATCATGAATTTTGTTGTTACTTAAAAGAGAAAACTAGGTTAATTTTGTAAACAGGTCTCAACATAATGAACATTATTGTTTTGTTTCTTTCCTGTTCATCATTTTATTATGAGCATAATGCTTCATAGGTAAAACTAAATCTTTTCTTACACAGTCATACACCTAATAAGTTGATACCTGGGATAACTGACGAGTAGAAGTCTTCATGATGCTTTTAGACCTCAATTAATTTACCTAATCATATTAGTAATAAACAGTATTTTTTGAGCTTAATTCATGAAAACAATAAGAGATTAGATCATGGAGTACTAAAAAAAGGCGCTAATGGCCTTGGGACTTCTATAAGAATGAGAAGCTAAAAAAAAAAAAGATCCTGCTTTGAAATCCAATTGTAATGTCTCTAAGTATAGAAAAGAAAAGCCAAAGTAATAAGAAAATGTTTTGTCATGAAGCAAAGAATATCATCATACTATGAGGATTACGAAATTGGAAAAAATAAAAGTGATCAACACGCAAAGGGAAAAAGTTTGTTTAACGTTTAAAAAAAACACTTATTTGATCATTTGCTAGGTTTGGCATAAAATCATAAATATATTCTATGTTTGTGCTCAATTATACACCTAATCGAAAATCAGATTTATTATGATGATACTATAAGCATAAAACTATAATATACTATATGTTACACAAAAAAACTTTAATGCTAGGATTGAAATCAAATACCAATAGATCATATTTAAGATACTTACCTTTCAATGCTATCTGGAAAGAACTTTATCTGATCTGTAAGGGCACCATCTTCTAATCTGAAAACCACAATAATATCGATCTGCAAGGAGAAGTAAACTCTCCTCCTCTCTTCCTCTTCTTTCAAAGGACTACTTAAATTGATGGATTAGGGACAAGGGAGAATGAGAGAGGAATCATAATCTCTTAATGACTGTCATGTATCCACGTCTCATGTTCATATCGATGTCCATCACATGTCATGTATATTTAGTCCTTAGAGGTCCCCTATCTATATATAGGAGAGAGCAAAGGATCTAAAATAAGTAATTATGAGAGTTTCTCCCATCAAGGGCATCTCCTAAGGAATCCTACTATAATATGAACTTCCTTTCTATTGGCTGAAACCGTAATTAGAATCCAATCGGTTATATAATATATCTTATTCAATTAAAAATGACCACATAATCTAACATTGTCCCACTTGACCCATTAGTTGATAAGATTTAAAAAAAAAAAAAAAAAAAAAAAAAAAAAAAAAAAAAAAAAAAAAAAAAAAAAAAAAAAAAAAAAAAAAAAAAAAAAAAAAAAAAAAAAAAAAAAAAAAAAAAAAAAAAAAAAAAAAAAAAAAAAAAAAAAAAGATCCTGCTTTGAAATCCAATTGTAATGTCTCTAAGTATAGAAAAGAAAAGCCAAAGTAATAAGAAAATGTTTTGTCATGAAGCAAAGAATATCATCATACTATGAGGATTACGAAATTGGAAAAAATAAAAGTGATCAACACGCAAAGGGAAAAAGTTTGTTTAACGTTTAAAAAAAAAAAAAAAAAAAAAAAAAAAAAAAAAAAAAAAAAAAAAAAAAAAAAAAAAAAAAAAAAAAAAAAAAAAAAAAAAAAAAAAAAAAAAAAAAAAAAAAAAAAAAAAAAAAAAAAAAAAAAAAAAAAAAAAAAAAAAAAAAAAAAAAAAAAAAAAAAAAAAAAAAAAAAAAAAAAAAAAAAAAAAAAAAAAAAAAAAAAAAAAAAAAAAAAAAAAAAAAAAAAAAAAAAAAAAAAAAAAAAAAAAAAAAAAAAAAAAAAAAAAAAAAAAAAAAAAAAAAAAAAAAAAAAAAAAAAAAAAAAAAAAAAAAAAAAAAAAAAAAAAAAAAAAAAAAAAAAAAAAAAAAAAAAAAAAAAAAAAAAAAAAAAAAAAAAAAAAAAAAAAAAAAAAAAAAAAAAAAAAAAAAAAAAAAAAAAAAAAAAAAAAAAAAAAAAAAAAAAAAAAAAAAAAAAAAAAAAAAAAAAAAAAAAAAAAAAAAAAAAAAAAAAAAAAAAAAAAAAAAAAAAAAAAAAAAAAAAAAAAAAAAAAAAAAAAAACACTTATTTGATCATTTGCTAGGTTTGGCATAAAATCATAAATATATTCTATGTTTGTGCTCAATTATACACCTAATCGAAAATCAGATTTATTATGATGATACTATAAGCATAAAACTATAATATACTATATGTTACACAAAAAAACTTTAATGCTAGGATTGAAATCAAATACAAAACAAAATAATTTTACCTAATTAGATTTTAAAAATTTTGAGAAGCATTTTATACATCGCCATGAATTTTAAAACAAGCCAATAAATCCAATAAGCATAATACTACATTAAGTTCAACTATCAATAAAAGTCATAGCGATTGTATATCATCAATGTTATACTCTCTTCTATATACTACAATATTATTAGTCTTTCCTAATATAATCCATGATAACCCATGTAATTTGTCTTGTCAAGACAATCTTGTTATTACAATTAACTATATTATACATAAACATAAATGTAAATAGGATACAAAAATAAATAACTTTAATTAGGTAAGAAAACTATCCATAACAGCATTCACCTAAATATGCATCGCTATATCTTTTATGGTTTGCTCACAAGCCTCTTTCTAAGAATATGTTCTTTAAATATCTTAGACTATAAAGCTTTAGTAATTGGATCAGCAATCATCATAATGGTGCTTAGGTTCTTAATTAACACTTGTTGTTTTTGAACTCTTTATCTAACCACTAAGTATTTTATCTCGATATGTTTGGAACCACTAGAGTACTTGTTATTCTTAGAGAAGAAAACTACTACAGTGTTATAACAAAATAGCTTCAACGGATTGACAATTGAGTCGACTACGTCAAGTCCTGAGATGAAATTTCATAACCATGAAACTTGATTTGTATTGGCTGAAACCGTAATTAGAATCCAATCGGTTATATAATATATCTTATTCAATTAAAAATGACCACATAATCTAACATTGTCCCACTTGACCCATTAGTTGATAAGATTTAAAAAAAAAAAAAAAAAAAAAAAAAAAAAAAAAAAAAAAAAAAAAAAAAAAAAAAAAAAAAAAAAAAAAAAAAAAAAAAAAAAAAAAAAAAAAAAAAAAAAAAAAAAAAAAAAAAAAAAAAAAAAAAAAAAAAAAAAAAAAAAAAAAAAAAAAAAAAAAAAAAAAAAAAAAAAAAAAAAAAAAAAAAAAAAAAAAAAAAAAAAAAAAAAAAAAAAAAAAAAAAAAAAAAAAAAAAAAAAAAAAAAAAAAAAAAAAAAAAAAAAAAAAAAAAAAAAAAAAAAAAAAAAAAAAAAAAAAAAAAAAAAAAAAAAAAAAAAAAAAAAAAAAAAAAAAAAAAAAAAAAAAAAAAAAAAAAAAAAAAAAAAAAAAAAAAAAAAAAAAAAAAAAAAAAAAAAAAAAAAAAAAAAAAAAAAAAAAAAAAAAAAAAAAAAAAAAAAAAAAAAAAAAAAAAAAAAAAAAAAAAAAAAAAAAAAAAAAAAAAAAAAAAAAAAAAAAAAAAAAAAAAAAAAAAAAAAAAAAAAAAAAAAAAAAAAAAAAAAAAAAAAAAAAAAAAAAAAAAAAAAAAAAAAAAAAAAAAAAAAAAAAAAAAAAAAAAAAAAAAAAAAAAAAAAAAAAAAAAAAAAAAAAAAAAAAAAAAAAAAAAAAAAAAAAAAAAAAAAAAAAAAAAAAAAAAAAAAAAAAAAAAAAAAAAAAAAAAAAAAAAAAAAAAAAAAAAAAAAAAAAAAAAAAAAAAAAAAAAAAAAAAAAAAAAAAAAAAAAAAAAAAAAAAAAAAAAAAAAAAAAAAAAAAAAAAAAAAAAAAAAAAAAAAAAAAAAAAAAAAAAAAAAAAAAAAAAAAAAAAAAAAAAAAAAAAAAAAAAAAAAAAAAAAAAAAAAAAAAAAAAAAAAAAAAAAAAAAAAAAAAAAAAAAAAAAAAAAAAAAAAAAAAAAAAAAAAAAAAAAAAAAAAAAAAAAAAAAAAAAAAAAAAAAAAAAAAAAAAAAAAAAAAAAAAAAAAAAAAAAAAAAAAAAAAAAAAAAAAAAAAAAAAAAAAAAAAAAAAAAAAAAAAAAAAAAAAAAAAAAAAAAAAAAAAAAAAAAAAAAAAAAAAAAAAAAAAAAAAAAAAAAAAAAAAAAAAAAAAAAAAAAAAAAAAAAAAAAAAAAAAAAAAAAAAAAAAAAAAAAAAAAAAAAAAAAAAAAAAAAAAAAAAAAAAAAAAAAAAAAAAAAAAAAAAAAAAAAAAAAAAAAAAAAAAAAAAAAAAAAAAAAAAAAAAAAAAAAAAAAAAAAAAAAAAAAAAAAAAAAAAAAAAAAAAAAAAAAAAAAAAAAAAAAAAAAAAAAAAAAAAAAAAAAAAAAAAAAAAAAAAAAAAAAAAAAAAAAAAAAAAAAAAAAAAAAAAAAAAAAAAAAAAAAAAAAAAAAAAAAAAAAAAAAAAAAAAAAAAAAAAAAAAAAAAAAAAAAAAAAAAAAAAAAAAAAAAAAAAAAAAAAAAAAAAAAAAAAAAAAAAAAAAAAAAAAAAAAAAAAAAAAAAAAAAAAAAAAAAAAAAAAAAAAAAAAAAAAAAAAAAAAAAAAAAAAAAAAAAAAAAAAAAAAAAAAAAAAAAAAAAAAAAAAAAAAAAAAAAAAAAAAAAAAAAAAAAAAAAAAAAAAAAAAAAAAAAAAAAAAAAAAAAAAAAAAAAAAAAAAAAAAAAAAAAAAAAAAAAAAAAAAAAAAAAAAAAAAAAAAAAAAAAAAAAAAAAAAAAAAAAAAAAAAAAAAAAAAAAAAAAAAAAAAAAAAAAAAAAAAAAAAAAAAAAAAAAAAAAAAAAAAAAAAAAAAAAAAAAAAAAAAAAAAAAAAAAAAAAAAAAATCAAATATCCATCACTTTAAGCTAATATGATATCCTATATGTGAGCATATAGTTTTTCATCAATTATAGATATCTCATTACTTTCTTTGTAGCATTCTAATATTTCATTCCTGGGTTGCTTTTATATCTATCCAACATTACAATTGCAAAACTGATATCTAGTCATGTATAAGCTTGAGTATATAATAAACTTCCAACTACGTACGCATAAAGAATATCCTTCATTTGATTCATTTTTAAGTCATTTTTTGGACATTGATTTTGACTAAAATTTTCACCTCTAGCAATAAATATATCATTGGCTAAATAAGGCTACATATTAAATCTCACCAAGACTAGGTCAATATATCATTTATGAGATAATCCAAACAACCCTTGATATATATCCCTGAGTATCTAAATACCAATAACACATGTTGCCTTATTCATATCAATCATCTTAAAATTCTTATTGAGAAACATCTTGGTTTTATGTAATAAACCAATATCACTATTGACAAGCAAAATATCATCCACATATAAGATCAATATAATGAACTTGCTCCCACTAACCTTTAGGTATATACATTGATCAACAGTATTATTCTTAAATCTGAAGGAAGTAATGGTATCAGAAACTTTATATATCATTGTCTGGAAGCTTGTTTAAGGTCATAAATAGATTTTTTAAGTTCGCAAGTCCAACTATCCTTTCCCTTTTTGTGATTCCTTCAAGTTGTTCTATATAGATTTCCTCAACTACATCCTCATTCAAAAATATTATTTTCACATCCATTTGATATAACTGAGATCATAATGAACTACTAATGCTATAACAATCATCAACGAGTCCTTTTTAGAAAGTGGAGAAAAGGTCTTTACTATATTAATACCTTCTTTCTGAGAAGAAACTTTTGATTATAAGTGTGGCTTTATATCATTCGATATTGCCCGTTGAATTACATTTGTCTTAAAGACCCATTTGCAACAGACTCTTTTACAATTATTGGGCAATTCAATGAGTTCCCAAACACTATTCTAATCCATCAATTTTAACTCTTTATTTATACATCATACCTTTTTTTAGAATCACTACTTTTCATGGCTTGTGAAAACGATAAGGGGTCCCTTTTCATCCCTATGTTATGATTGTTCTACAAGATCATTAGCAGCAACATCAATATCACATGAGAGTTCATCAATGTTATTTGTTGTTCACCCTCACCAATTCTCTCAGTGATTTAAGGAACAACAATATCTTTAATAGGAGATAATAAGGGGAATTAACCTATATCTTCTCTATATCAAAATTGATCATTCGAGACTTTTCACTCTCACTAATTTTGTTATTTTCTAGGAATCTTATATTATTAGATTCTACTATCCTTGTACTATGATTAGAACAATAAAATTTATATCCCTTGAATTTTTTTGGATAATAAATAAAATATTCAAAAATAGTTTTTAGATCTAATTTCTTTCATGTGGATTGAAGACTTATCTCAATAGGATACCCCCAAATATGTAAATGTCTCTGATTGGATTTTCTACCAATCTATAACTCAAATGAGTTGATGGAACCAACTTACTAGGAACCCTATTTAAGATATACATAGTTGTTCTAAGAGCTTCACCCCATATTGACTCTAGTATAGAGGAATAGCTCATCATACTCCTAATCATATTCATAAGAGTACGGATTCACCTTTCAACAATGTCATTCTACCGTGACACACCTAGCAAAGCATATTGGCATGAAAACCTCGTTTTTCGAAGAATCATGCAAAAAGATCAACATTTTAACTGGATTCATCATATCTACCATAAAATCACCACCCTTATTAGATCTGACAATTTTAACTTTTCTATCGAGTTATCCTTATCCTCATTTATGTACACTTTAAGAGTGTCAACGATTTGAGAGTTTTAATATATCAGATACACATAGTCATATCTGAACAAGTCATCTATAAATATGATGAAATAGCTTTCTCCACTGAAACAAGGAATGTGAAGTGGTCCAAAGATATCAATATAAATAATCTCAAAGAGTTCTTTACTTATTGTGGTATTTTTCTTTATATACTTAGTTTGCTTTCCCTTAATGTATCTATGTAAACTCAAATTAGTTAAGTTAAATCTTTCAAAATATTATCCTTCACTAATCTTTTAATTCTTTCCTTGGAGATATGCCACAATATAGAAGATCTTTCATTATTGAAATACTTTTATTCTATCTTAATTTAGAATCAATAATGTCTTTACAAACTAAAGATTCAAATTAATTCTATATAAACTATCATACAAATTCTAAACCCAACTTTTATTGAATCATAAAATATATTGAGTTTACTATTACCAAAAGAAAGACAATATCCTAACTCATCAATTCTCGATAGAGAAATTAAATTTCTAGAAATAGTAGGAACATAATGTGTTAGCAAGTTCCATCAGATGACCCTTCTCTAGGTGTCGGTGATAAGTTCCTATTGATATCATTTTCGCTTTGAGACAATTTCCCATAATGATGATATTTATGTTGTTTTGGTTTTTCGGGTTAAAAGAATCCCTGCATATTATTGATAACATGAGTTGAAGCACCAAAATCAATCCACCACTATAGACAGGAACTTTTGTAATATTTGATTCGAAACATATAAAGGTCGAGTTTATATATTTTCTTTTCAAACAAGCTTACGTTTAATGTAGTACTTCTTCACATACCTTTCTTGTCATAAAAGAAGTACTTTAATGTGAAAACTTTCTTTTCATTAATCTGCTTAACATTTCCAGACTTGATATTTTTTTTTATGGATGACGCTTCAACTTTCTTTTCTTGTTACTAGCTCCTTGAGTAGTAGTCATAACATTATAAAAACTTTCATATCTTAATATTAATTCTTCCTAAACATACATACAGTTAACTTATTCAGTCCCACTTATCCTTATTTGTATTATAGTGAATCTTGAATGAGCCAAACTAAGGAAAAGAATTTAGAATGAACTGCACGAGAAAAGACTCATCAATATTCATACCTAATATTTTATGTTTTACAGCTTTGTTAGCCATGTTGAGGATGTGATCTTGAATTCCTCGAGTACCATCATACTAAGTCATGCTAATTCCTTCATTCTATGCCAATCAATGACTTATTAGCAGATTTAAATATACCTTCAATAGCCCTTAAACATTCTCAGTGCGGCAAGATGTAATCGATAATAACTCTTTATATTATTTGCAATCATCATTTTTATAAATATTAAACTAAGCCTATTAGATCTTTTCTAAGCATTCATTTTATTAATCTATTCCACAATACTTTCATCAATCAAGTCTGCGCCTTTCATCAAGCAATGATAAGTCAAGATCTAATATGCATAGTAGAATTGCCATCTCTACTATTCTAAATAATTTGATCCAGAGAATACAAAGATACTAAAAGCATGAGAATGTTGGAAGAAAGTACCACTACAAAAATATAAAATAATATTAATGCTTTGTCTTTTACAAGATATGATAAATCAGTATTATCATCCATATTTCACCTTTGGATGAAATATTGACACATCTAGTGTTCACTCAAGATTATCTATGTAGTGCTATACTATCCTTTGCTACTTTTGAGTATTGAAATCATAATTTATATTTTTTTATTTCTATATAAAATATTAAATTAAATCAATCAATTTTATTTAATTGGGTAAATCTAAAATTGAGCTAAACATCAACCTAATTAAGTAAGTCAAAAAATAAAATTGATCAAGGTCAATACTAATCAAAATTTTAACTTTTCCCACATTTAATCAAATCTGAACCCAATCAATAGTAAAAAATGTAGTCATGATTGTTAAATCTCGGATTTTAATGATGAAGTCAATTGTAATTTGTTTGATCTAATCTATATGTTGAGAAAAGTGTGCAAGATTAACTACGATAGTAGTAAGACATAAAGCAGGTATTGTGCCGAAGTCAAGATCGAGATCACGTTGGGAGTTCGAGAGTTCGCTGAAGTCCATACGTTCGTCAGAAGTTCTTTCATAACAACCGAGAAGTCCAGAGCTGCCGAGAAACCATCAAAGCTCGCCAAGAAGATCGTCGTAAAGTCCGGGAGCTTGCTGGGAGTCCGCTGGAGCATTGTCGAGAGTTTTGTTAATTTTCGCTGTAATTATTATTGATCTTGTATTAACTCATGAACGGTTCCTCTAGCTTCGCATGATTGGTCTAATGTAGGGATTAAAAAAATAACAAGAAGAAATTGAACAACCGTACAGGCTCTCTGTGCGTTGCATACGGCTCCGCAATGGAATTTACTTTTTTTCTTCTCTCTATTCTATCTAAGAAAGAAAGAAATCCATCTGATTCAGATCGTTGAATGATCCATTTATCCACCCTTCCTTTCGTAGAGTCAAAAAACTATATGGTTCTGTTGGCTTTATATATTTACTCCGTCTGTGATTTAGCATCCCAAAGTCCTTTTCTGTACGATCAAATAAGGAAAACTGATCTTTTTTTTTTCATTTGGCTACTCTTCCATACATATATCAAAAGAAACATATCTGTGGAAGCAAAATGGTTTTGTGACGCTGAATGTACCCCCCGACACATAAACAACAAATCGGAAATAACGTTTGTTTTCATACTACTATCTCGAGACAAAATCTCATGTTATGAAAAACATATGGTTTGTTCATATCGATCGAGTGCCATGCTATTATTACTTATTATCATATTCAATATGGCGAAGGCGATAGTCGTTCTTTTTTTTTTCAATAAAAACTCATTGGCGCCAAGCGGGAGGTAATCTAGAGCGTTTGGTAATTTCCATCCGATCGAATGAAAGATCCCATGAAGCGGCTAACCCCATGCATATTGTATGCACATTCGGGTGGCACAAATTGCATAGGTTATCATAAATAAGCATTTCCTGATACTACCCGCCGCCTGGAGAGTTATAACAAAAAGCTCCCTAGTATTATCTTCTATACTGAGATATACATGAGACCAAGCATTTGCTTTGAGATCTCGCTATTAACCTCTGACCTAAAAAAAGTACTC